>JAVQJF010006766.1:0-68924 GCA_036023855.1 Gadopsis marmoratus
TCCTTTTTCCTCCTGGTTTTTGGGGCTGTAATATTGTGGGGTGGCCTTAAAAATTTGCCACTGGTACACACAAAACCCCTCAACCCCCCCCCCCCCCCCCCTCCCCCCCCCACCCTGCAGAGATTTCTGGGGGTTTTCTTTTGTTCTCCTTCACTGGTTTGATTTGCTAATTAGCAAATATTGGCCTTGTTCCTGTTTCCTGGATGAAGGATGGCGACACCCTCACTCTTCCTCACATGCTACTAAGGGTCGCAGGAATCTGCCCTCCTTGAGTTATGCAGCTGATTATGGGATTCACTTGAGGTCACCGTGTACTAACTTTTAGACTCTCCTGCAACAATACTGACAAGAAAGTCCAGAAAAATTGTAAGTTTTTATCTGTTTTTTGTTGCAGAAGATAATAAGTTTGGGCTTCCGTAATTTAACTCAGGGAGAGGCCACTTTGAGTACTTTTACTTTTGATATTTAAGTACATTTTGCCGATGATACTCGAGACATTTTGTCTTGAGGGATTCCTTCTTTTACCTGAGTAAAGGATCTGAATACTGCTGCCACCACTGAACCTCATGACACTGCTTTGACTTTAGCTTCATGTCAGTGTGATCTGGTGATGAACTCCAACAAGTAGCTTACACGCAAACAGTGTTGAGTTGAGGATGAGTGCGTGCTGACACAGCTGATCTCAGTCCGGATTGTTTTGGTTCTTGTGTGTCGAAGCCCCCACTCAGCAGGCATCCGCCTGTGTTTATTGTGGAGCGACATCTCGGAGTCGATATGTCCTGGGTTTAGGTGGAGCCTCCTGCAGTCCGCCGGCTCTGCGTCGATAGAGAACGCATGGCCGCCCTGACCTGTTCAGCAGCCTCCCAGAGCTCTGATCCAGCTGAAGGCGAATCCTTTAAACCTTTGGAGAGCAGAGCTGCAGTGCTGGACCTGCTCCAACAGGGATCCTGCGACCGGAGCCCGGCTTTCCTGCTAGAAACTGGTGTTGTTTTCCACAGCCCGAGAGCGGGAAGCCAGTTCTTCCACCTACCTGTTTTGTAATCTAACCGATCCATCGCTGCGCCTGCATGCTGAACCGGGCTGAACACAAATCCTGCCATACACATTCATGAGCATGTTTTCTCATAACTGATCTACAAAACAGGCTTCAGGGAAACCGACGCCATCCTCATCCTCATGTCCACGTCAGTCAGACATCACGCTCTGACGTCCCATAATGCTTTGTGCTCTGCGGGGCATTTCCAGTTAAAAGGTTCAGGGTTTCTGGAAGCCCGTCAATACTACTGATGGATCGCTAAGCAACGTCTCAGGATAAGAATGTGAATCGTCATGTGGCCTGTGGAGCTGGTGCCATTTAGTTTTTTTATTGTTTGAAGAACAAACCAAAGCTTTATGACCAAAGTTGTATAATAAGTGCATAATAACTGTATGCCCCCCCCCCCGGCCTGCTGGATTATCCCGGGGTTGCGTCAGCGACCCGAGGCGGCTGCTGAGATTTGAGTTGTCAGTGCATCAAAGTCCTGTCAGCAACATTTTGTCAGGATTGATGGCCTCTTTTGTTGCGTGGGATTTCTGAGAATGCTGGCCTCATGCAGGGCATCCCATCTTAGGAATTAGGCTTTAATATTTCGCACACTCAGAACGTTACGGTGCTAAAACTGTGTCTGAAAGTAGCCCAGGTAGAGTGTGTGTGTGTGTGTGTGTGTGACAGCTTCCTGTTGCACTGCAGCCATGATTTGTGTGAGTGTTAATGATCTGTGTCATTCAGCTTCTAACTGGGATCTCTCTCTGCAGCTGACTCATGTGCTTTTTATAGCCACAACTCCAAGTGTTAAAGTTTTTACATACTTACACCAACGGCAGCACAGTTAGCTCGGCGCTGTACTTTGTTTTGGTACTAGAGAAATACTACAAACCCGTATGAACATAAAAATACGTAATGCGCAGTTTAATTTAGCAGGTGTTGCTTCAAAACTGTCAACGTTGCTAATTCTTTCCGTTTATCTAAACTTTTTACCTCCAATTATTTATAATTACGTTTCAGTGAAATCTCCAGATCTTCTGTTGCCAAAAAAATGTACAAACTTCTGCAGGTTGCATAAGTCCTGGTTGCAGTTTTAGCCGCGGTTCCTCCTTGTCCACGTCATGTTCCACAGGTAGGATCCGTTTCAAACAGCAGGACGTCTTGTGTTACAAAGGAAAGTTGGGCTTTGACATGTCCTGGTGGTGAATGTGTGAGCACTGAGCTGCTCGGTGCTCCCTGTGTCAGACGACAGGCAGGTGAGGGGGAAGCCCTCTGCAGAGTGCAGGAGGGTTTATCCATCTGAGCCGAGCTGTGGAGCCCCGAGAAATTCTTTGTAGTTTTAAACACAATACGTCCCACGTGAAATCAGATTTCCCTCTTTGGCTGCTCATTTCTATCATAGATCAGCACGCTCTGAAACCGACACACACTCCCTGTTCAGACTCTTGGGTGTTCGTCGCCCTCAGATTGATTCATTAGGAATTCTAATAAACATATATCACAAGAGTTTATATTTCCTTACACACAAAGCGTGAGGTGAAATCCAGTTTGGCTTTGATGGTATTTCAGACCACCTGACGCAGCCGCTCTACTTTAGGTTGGACTCTGTTTGAAAAGTGTTTCTGGGTTAATTACAACAATATAAAAGAAAAGTAATGTATACTGTAAATTGCGAGTAATGTCCCTTTTAAATAAAACAGCTTATGGTGTAACAGCTGGTCCCAGAGCAGGAGGAGGACCAAGAAGTCTGCATCTTATATAATAGTGATCACTGTGGTGACACGTTTCTGCCAAAGTGTCAGCGTTTGAAAACGCTATTTTCAGGCTTGGAGTGATTTGCACGGGCAGAAAACGTCTGCTCGCTGCGCTTGACAGATCCAGAGCATCAGGACCACCGTAACTTGGTTTCATGTTTGAACTTTCAATTTGAAGCGTTGTGCAAATGGCCAGGCGGGGCGGCGAAAGCATGAAGCCGCGGTGGAAACAGTTGCACGGCGTTGGCAACAGAGGCCTTTGGAGTGCCAGGTTCCCATTCACACTGATCACACATTAGACTGATCGAATCAGACTCCGGGCCTGCTTCCTGACTAACTCAATTTGTTCTCATACGCTTCCCTTTTCACGCTGAGCACATGCACGCACACACAAACAGAAAGCCAACAGAGAGTGGGGCCGTACCCATTGAGCGCTAATGAAAAGCAGAAAAAGCCGTTACCTTGGCAACTGCCAGCATACATCTTCGGGAGGACCCAGATTTCCTGTCTGACTGCGATCGTATTGTTTTGGTTCTCTTTTGATGGCTGCAGATTCCCTTGACAGATGATCTCAACGCGGGCAGGAATTAAAGCGCGGCGACAGGAAGCCGCCACACGTGAAAACCCTGGATGACTCTGGCAGGATACCCCAAACTCCCTAAACCACGAATGTAATCACAGACCTGGGTGATCTTATCTTGGCCTTTAGCCGGTTCCTCTCCTCCACGCGTTCGGCCGTACAGCCCCTGCCAGACGCAGAGGATCATGGGAATTAAACCGCCGGTGTGATTTATCCAAATGACCCTCTGACATTCGAAGAGGTGTAGTGTCTGCGGTTTGAATGAACATGTTTATTATTCACACGTTGTTTTCGCTGCATAACCGGGATTAAAATGTGTATTTCCTGCATTTGACCCCTATAGGACCGTATATTATATATATTAGATGTTACACAGTTTTCTCTTCTTTATCCTTCTCGTCACCATAATCAGATTATTATAATTGCCTGCGTGTTTGTATGTCAGTCCAAACGGGACTGCTACACGTTTGGGATGGAGGAGGGGGCACAAAGATTGACCTGTTGAGCCTGGTGGAGGTCCTGGGTGTGAATGAACTGTCACACCTGCAGGCCTTAGATGTTCCCTGCAGGTAATTAACACAGGGGGATAATTAACTGTGTGTGAGACATCGTTCTCCTTGCACGTGCTAAATGCTAAACTTTAGCAGCAAACAGGAAGTGTAAAACCAGTAATTTACCAGGAAAGGTTTGACTCAAAGGTGATGTCACGTGTTTCAGCGATCAAACCTTCTTTGAGTTTTAAATCTTGTATTTTCTTGCTAATTTTAATCGGGGATATTTATTTAATTATTGGCTCCTTAAGGCTTTTAAATCGAGATCATGATTCTTGCAAAATATTGCTGCGTTTTGTGGGTGTAACACTCATTATTCTCCTCCTTGGTAATTACCTGATTGCCGCTAATGGTTTGTGTTGTGTGTGATTCATGACTTCGTACTCGTATTGCCTGAATGTGTCAGGTAGTCAAATGACTCTCCTAACACCTGTCATCACATTTCTTTTGTTATTTAATGGCCGGACATTTTCCCTGCATGTCTCACTGACTTCTGCAGGAACAATAGGTGACAGATTGTGTTGCCACGCGGTTACAGGACACACAGTCCAGGCTGCTGATGTTGACAGTAGAGTAGTAACCTTGTGTGGGTTTCACATGTTGAGGCGCTGCTTTGCTGAACACATCATCTGTACTTTGTGGTTGCTAACAAGCCATTTGCCTCAACAAATCCGTTTACAGTTGCTGTCCGATGGATTGTGTTTGCTCTGTGCTGTGATTTGCCTTCTCTGCTGTTAATCCCTGTAGAAAAGCAAAAACAAAAGGCAGCACATGAAGACACGGCAGAAAATGAGAATGAAGCCAGACTGCGGTTTGGCCTTGGTTCATTTTGTTTTGCTAAGCTTTCCAAGCCGGAGGCTTCGGCTATTACATGTCACCATCTGCCTCCTTATGCACATACGTCTGTATTACATTCTGCCTCACAGTGACTCTTAAGGTGCCACCGGATTCTGAATTACATTGTCATACCTTTTTATAAAGTGTAAGGTTCCTCCATAGGTGTGGGGTAGAGCTGAAACCATTATTTGTTTGATATTAATTAATCAGCATCAACATTTAAGAATCGATTAAGTCATTCTTCAAGGAAAATTGCCAAATAAAAAAGGTTCCATTCCGGCCTGTTATATGTGAGGATTCGGTGCTTATATGATTGTAAATTAAATGTTGTTTTGTTTACATTTGAAGACATCACTCTGGCCTTTAATTGATTAATTGATCATAAAAATAACTGCTAGCTAAAGTGCCTTTAACCTTTATTATTGCAAAAGTCCCCTCTCATGATTCATATCCTACAAATGAGCTAATTATTACACTGTGTTCGGTTTACTTCCTGTTAGCCTGGGCTGATATCTCCTGCGCTACCATTAATGCATCAAGTGCTGCTTGTATCTGATGCTCAGCGGTTTAAATATACAGGAAATGGCTTCACAGGTGTTAGGAGGTTTGTAGAGTCATCCTATCAACAGAGGGAGGCCAAGACAAAGTAGAGCCAAACCACTTTCACCAAATCCTCAAATCAGCATCTGTTAATGCATTTCTTCCTCCTCCTCCTCCTCCTCAGACGGCCTACAAGCCCTGGCTGTGTGCTCAGTATTTCCCCACCACCCAGCGGTCCTGTCAGAAGAGGGTACCGTGCCACCAGTACTGCCTGGAGGTCCAGCAGAGCTGTCCGTTCATCCTGCCCGATAACGATGACCTGATCCACGGCGGCAGCCCCAGCTTCATCTGCACAGGTGAACACACACACTCTCACCGTCCAGCGCTACTTCCTGTTTGCAGCAGCAGCAGATAGGTTTGCATGTGTGGGTGTCTGCGTGGCCTCTGCTGCCTCAGAGAAAACCCTCTGAATTAATTTATGTTGATGAATAGCATTTTGTAAAAGCATCCACAGTGTGTGTGTGTCTCCATGTTGGCTGGATGCTTCTCCAGGAGAACAGCGCCTGAGGCTCCTGAAGGCCTCTGGCGACACCTAGTGGCTTGTTTGAGCACAGCTGAGCTCAGGCAAGGACATTGTAACAATGCATTGATGAATTGAATTTGGCCCGTCTCTCAATATTTACTGCAGTTTATGCAGTAGTACTCACCAAGGACTCGGCCTCCGTGGAGCAGACGCTGGCTGGACGCCAACAAACGTTATGAGGAAGAGCTGTGGGGGGGGTATGTTTTTGTTTTGCTGAAGGGAGGTTGGGTTAGCTTTTTTGGGAGAGCTTTTAATTTTCACTCTTCTATATATTCCAGCCTTAAGGAGGATCAGAGAGTCACAAATGATGGGTTTAGTGTGCGTAGTGGGTCATAAAGGAGTTATCACACGCAGAGAACAGCAACCCTGTCACTCTGTCAGGCCTTAATTTTCACATCACCGCCAGCTAACTGTGCATGAATGGATTACTGCACGGGCCTGGCCCAAAATGACCACACAGACATAAAATGACAAGACAAAGACACGAAATTCATACAAGGAAACCCAAAATAACAACAAAAAGACACAAAATGACTTCAGAGACACAAACTGACTTCTAACAGCGTCTGTATTGTAGGGGTGGAGGAACAGGAACAGGATCAATACGTTATGAGAAACACCTAATATGGGTTCATGTTAATGCTGTTTCCCTTCTTCAACACAGCAAAAGGTCTTTAAAAAGGGAACTGTGTCACGCAGAGCTGACCTGTATTAGAGATCCAGTGTAGCCTTTTTTTACTTCTCCCTTTTATTCTGAAATGATTCTGAGAGTGGCTGGAATATTTGTAATGTCCACTTCTGATGCTAAACGATGAATCCACTAACAGATTAATGTTGGAATGACACAACCACCTGTTCATGCTTTGTTTAGCCAAAGACCTTTAACGTTTAAGAGTTTTTTGGTCATTTCCTTCCTTAATCCCTGTTATGTTTTTGCGCGAGGTTTCCCCTCAGCTGTGCAGGTGAGTGCAGCTCCAGTCGAGACCTCCAGAGTCTTCAGCTGAGGCAGCGATGCGTCACGGGCTTTAATTTAAGTTCAGCTGAGGGTCACCGTGTCTGGTCCTCCGCGCCGTGATTAGAGCCACGAGCTGAGGTCTGGTGGGCTCGACCTGTCTGCAGAGCTGACGGATGTCCCAAAGGACGCCCGGCGTTGATGGGATAGCCACCACTGTGCTGCAGTTACACTATTCAATGCAAATGAGACTGTTGTTTTTGACACATGCTGTTTTTAGCTTCACTCAGATGCCTTCAGCCTCCAGGTCATCCTAACACTGGACCTCAGTAAACATCATGTACACATGCACTATTGCATGTTGTGTTATGTTATATCCATCTTTAAGATTTGAACTCAAATAAAGACAAGAACTTGTCTCAACCAAAGTGAGACAATGTCTTTTTTTTTATTTAAAGAAGACATAAAACACTTTTTTGGCGACTTCATGACCAACAACATACACTCTCAGGCTTCCTTGGTCTTGTCTGAGCAGAAGCTAACGTTAGCCAACACTGAATTCACCCTGTGACTTGCGGCCTCAGTGGTTGTCGTTTAGCAAACGTTACACGGTATGAAAGCTGACTCGGATGCTTCTCTGGTCTGCAGAAAGCTGCAGAATGCCAGCGTCATTTCTTCTGGTCATTGGCAGCTTCATTCAGAAATAACTTTAAGCATTTTCTTCTCCCGTCTCATCTCCTTCTCAGGGCTCTTGGGAGATCATCTATCAGACAGTGAGGCGGAGTGCTGCGACGTCCGATGGGACTCCAAAATGGACAACCCATCAGGCGGGACACTAAAAAGGACTGCTTCTTCCTGCCAGCCCGAGGGGGCCTCGGTCACCTCCGCTGCCACCCAGAGACTGTGCAGCGGGCGACTGAAGATCTGCCTGCTGGCCCTTGTCCTCCTACACACTGTCATCATCATTTCAGCCTCCCATAATTCCACGTTGGTGGGCGTGGCTGCCATTTTCTCGCCAGAGGAGAGTGCTTCTAATGAGGAGTGAACCTTGGGGCTGAATCTGGTGCTTGTGAAGAGCGATGTTGCTCGAGAGGATTATGGCTTTTACAACGTCATGGCTGCCAGGGACACGTCTGGCAAAACATGCTGGGAATGCCTCTACAATCTGCCGCAGATGAACCATCAACCACGGGAAGTGGGAGGGTTTTAACTGGAGCTAAGGGAGCTGCGATTGGACATCGACTGAAGTGAGATGTTTGAGAACCGCCCCCCTTAAAGAACTGACCTCTTGCCACTCATTGTTTCTATTCCATCCAAATGTTTTCTAGCACTTTGTCCCTCCTCTCCCTCCCCCTCCCTTCCTGATGTTTTCGGTGTGTGTAGGTCGGAGGAAAAAAACGGACATCGATGAAGTGTGCGCTCTCACTCATCCTTACCTTTAGATTTTTTGCTGCATTTTTTTCAGGTGCCAAAATGTTTTGACATATCAGCTGTGTTCCACTTCCTCCTCTCCATCCACCCTTCGGGGGGCCTTGTGTGTGATGTTGCTCGAGGGGCCTGCCGGGACCAGCTCATCCATCATTCACGCGGGTCTTTCACGTGGGTCTTTGTTTCTCTGAAAACAAAATGTACGTGACTCTTCTATATTCTAATGTTCGGCTTGTATTTTGTCCCAGTAGACCTTCTCCCGGCCCCTTGCGGCGGTACATGCCTACACGTTTTAGGACCTTAAGTGCTCTGAGACTGGCCCGCTTTCTCTCCTAACTTGTTGGGCCATTGAGCAAGTTAGGAGGGATGAAGTGGCAAAGGTAGTGACTGTTCAGCGTATGATTACAGGGTGTTGCAGGAGCTGATGCAGTGCTCCTGGACAGGAAGTGGTGTTCTCTGGTTTCTGAAGTCTTCAGTTTACATATAGTAGTGTCAGTGTTGGAGACAGGCAGGGAGAGGGTTTAGGAACAACCCAGGGACACCAGAGGACAGATGCATGATGCCAAAACACCAGGGGCCTCATTTATCGACCGTGCGTAAGCTGGTTCCTAATCACAGATCAATTTCTTCCTGTGCTTGAGAATGTGCGTACATTTAGAACCACCCGCAAACTACAAAGGCAAACCAACTCTGCCGTCAACATGAAGGCGGTGCTTTTCTGGTTTTATCTGGAAACTCTTTCAGAGTGAAATTGTGCCAAAGTGGAAGTTAGCTTCAGCTTTTGTGATTGGGTCACTCAAAAGTGGGCGTAGCTTAGCGAATACAGGTGCGCCTGAGCTACCGGACTGTTCGCCTCCACCTTACACCCCTCTCAGGAGGAGGACATGAGGGTTAAATGGATAAATTAGACCTCAACCACATTCTTTGGAAATGTTTTAAGTCCAAACACGCACCTCCGACTGAGATATTTGTCTGCTAGCTGCCCTCCAGCTAACACTCAGGTGTGGAGGAAAAGACAAGACACATATTTATCATGTAACGAGAGATGAATGAGTTATTGACACAGGATCAGAACTTTCTCCACTGCTGCACCACTGAGCACCTGTGATTTTAACTGATTCATCGAAGACAGGTATATTTCTTTACACGCAGTCACGCCCTCTTGACTTTCTCTGCGATCACTTTTCTTAAATGCCAATACAGCCGTTCCTACAGCACGGCTGCTGCCATTAACCTAATTGTTTTTTGTTCATTTTGTCACACAATGTAAGTGATCATAAAATAATCATCTCATCTGCAACGCAACAGCTCGGTAACGGTTGTATTTGTGAGCCGCGATCAGCTTTCGCACAGAGACAGAAGTCGGGTAACGAATGAAATGCATAATTAAGAATTAATTCCAGTCATTTATATACATTCACGAGTGAATTTCACGCTTCAGAGATGGCAAAAATAGGCACACACATTGCATTACATTCACTTGCCACTCTGCCAGAAGCTTCACCTGTAGATCCACAGTAGGGATCAGATTTTAAAGTTTATCTAACATTTCAGTTCCTTCTTATCGGCAGGAGCCTGTAGGCTCAATATTATTTCAACCAAACACGCATGCTACTTACTTATGCTCATAACAAGTCCATTTCAAGGGATGTGGTTGACCATATATGGCATTCTAGGGCATCTATGTACAATAGCTTGTATGTAAACAAGCAGATGGATGGGTGTTTGATAAAGACCTGTTTTCTTGACGGTATAGACGGTTCCTACGCACACATTTAGATCTTGTCCTGCAGCTCGGTTTGATAAATGAGGCCCCAGATCTTTGAGTGCCTCTCTGCTGCGTACGCCCAGTGAGGCAGATGCTGGCAATGGAACAATATAGCAAACAGAAACAGCCAGTGTTTGCGTCCCACTGCTGTCGGCTTGGATGTTTCTGTGTGGTGGAGCTGGCGCCAGTCACCAGCCAGCAAGTCAATCAATCAGTCAAACAAACAATCAATCCGTCGACTCTTAAATGCCCTTAGACAAGCTGATCAACCGCTATCTCTCAGACTAGCAAAGGGCTGTGTTAGTGTCAGAGTGCGAGGAGTGTGAGGAGTTTTCAAGGGCTGATCCATCCGATTTTGTTCTGCTTTTGTTCCTTTTGTCTTTGTGTTGCATGGCTGCTGCTAGTAAAGTGCACACGGACTCGAGGGCGGGTCAGAAGACGACGACTCCCCTTGTTGTTAGCTAGGAGTTCACTGAGATTGGGCAGGAAAAAAGCGATTCATCCACTTTAAAACAAACTCGATACCGTAAGCAACTGATCATGGAAGCTGAGGAAGCTAAATGTCTTTAATGAGGCATTTCCTTGTCCTGTAATGTTATCGGTTAAAAATGAACAGTGTGACCTTGTCACATCACCTAACAGCCACACACACACACGCACGAGAGTGAGATGTCACATGGAAAATCAAATCTACACTTGATGGTTGATGCCGTTCAGACGTTAGCCGCTCCAACACTTTACTCCCTGTTCCCTTCTTTGCTTGATATTCTCGTGTGACGTGTGTGTTTCGTTCGTTTTGATTTTCCTTGACAAACTGTGATGACGAGAACTACAGTCCCCCTTGAAGACAGCAGCAGATGTAACAGGCTAGCTGTTCGTGATCTGAGTCCTGTGGATCTATGCAGATGAACACCACCACAAACAGACCCCCACCCACCCTCCCCGACCACGGCCACCACCCCCCCGTGTCCTTTCTGTTGTAAATATGTCCTGAGGATGTGGGATCCCACCATGGACCCCCTCCCCTCCCCACCCCCCACTGTTGTTTATGTCACTGTGTTTTCTGTTCGCCTCCTTGGTTTTCTTCTGTTATTTGAGATTTCTGCTGCATTCTTCTGTTGTCTAAAGAAGTGGTGCGAGATGATGAGCAGGACTAAGATGGATGTTAAAAAGGTCTTGAGGAAAGCATACAAAAAAATGAAGCTTGAATTGAGAAAAGGGTTCAAATATGGAGAAGAAATGATGATAAAGTTGTCATATTGTCATACTAGAGATGCTTTAGTTTGCTAATTTACTTTCTTTTTTTTCTACAAAAGACTTGGATGAAATTATTTATAAAATGCGTCCCACGAGTCATGATCTTTTTTGGACGTAAAACAAATACATTTATTAACATTTTGTTCAAAAGAAAAATAAATATAAATTATGTTAAACATTACTGGTGTTGGTGTTTTTTGTCACTGACCCCAAAGTGTTCAATATTAAATCAATAAAAAGACATGAAATAATCATATTAATGAATTGTGGAAAATGTATAATTGATCCAACAATTAGTAAAATAGATTACAGACATTTATATTTCAAACTGTTAGTTACTGTGTCTCCAGCTAGCTAACAGGAACTAGCTGGCGACGTTTGTTAGCAGTTGAGTTTGCTAGCTGAAGAAGAAGGAGGCATGTGATTGGCTGAAAGGTGTGACAACACCACTCACGTGAAAAAAGGTAAAATGCCATTACGAAATTAAAAAATGTACTTTTTACTTTTGCTATTTATTCACGTGATTATTGTATTATTATTATTGAACACTGGGGCTCTATTAATAAGTACAATCCAGTTTATCATAGAAACCAGCAGAGGGCGGTATAGCATCATATCCAGCCATTTAAACTACTGTAACTCTTTATTTACCTTCTTACTCCACACAACCCTGCTGGTAGTCTGGTGACTACTCACCAGCTGCTGTTGGTCTGGGCAAGTCTGGAGACAGAGGATAGTGGAGCATTACCTGTAGAAGCCTTCCACTGGGAGTCAGGCAAGCAATATCAGTGCAATATAAATAAAGGATATTAGTATTATCATTGTAACTAATGCAGGATGCCTCATAAATGCCCTGCCATCCTTCCAGATTGAGACTAAACAATGCTTTAATTCAGCCACAAGGTGGAAGTATAGGACCAGTTTAGATTCAAGTGCACACTTCTGCAGGCTGAAAGGATTTCCCCCTCTTTAGAGCCAAATACACGGGAATAAGATCTGAGTGAGAAGATGATATGTATAGATGGCCTTTAGAAGAAAGTATGGCTTGCAGCATTTAAGGGGTTGAAAACAGTAACAAAATAATAAAAAATATGTAAAATATGTGTAGAAATAACTACATACATAGTAGCAAAGGTCCCGAAAGGGAATGTGAGAATGTAGAAACAAGCAATACCTGATAATAGCAGGATATATATTCAGTATAATGTGCCTGTGTTCACATTAAAATGTCTACAGAGGGCAGACTGCGTCTACATGATGTATCTACTACAACAACAAATGCTCCATAGAGGTGGTACAGGCCAATGAATTCACTAAATTATTATTGTTAGTAACATTATGTCTCCATTGTCAACCTGGGATGTAACCTTGATAAGCATCAGAGGTAATGTGGACGGTTGGTTCACCTTTAGTGATTCCAGTAGCAGCAGGTCTGGCTGTTAAAGTGGTTTGACTGCAGTTCCCTCTCTGCATCTCCTGCTCATTATTCCCTTCTTTCTTTTCTCTCTCCGTTATCCACATGTCAACTGACCTGACATTTCCCTATCTCATAGGCTCTTTCTCTTTTACTGTGCAGGTCTGTCAAACATTTGTACAGGAGCTGTTAAAGAGGAGAGACTTCTTGAAGGCTGAGGTCTTGTTATACCAAGAAATTCCTAAAATTTGCCTTCACTATGAAAGTGCACTTCATTAACGAGGTTTTCTGGGTGTTAATGTACATGTCCATTGATTCAATTTGGACATGACAGAGAATCACACTAAAATACCGTTAAAAACACATGATTGGAGAGGAGAACAGGCGTTCAGCAATCATACAGGGCAAAATCCCACCTAGAGGAGGCAGAGAGACTGTTTTCTCCTTTGAGAAGCCAGCATAACATATGCTGATATTTAATAAAGGGTTGTAACATGTTCCTGAACTCGTAAATGCTGCAGCTGTGTAGACCCACTAGATTTTTAGGATTTCAGATGCTGGGCCGAAGGAGAAACCTGGTCATAAAATGGATTTACACTAGCACCTGTCACTTAGAAAACGACGGCTTTCATCTTGAGCTCTTATTGCACCTGAGCTTTATTCAGGCCGAGTGAACACAACACACAGACACATGCAGGGACCGCACTGTCTGAGGCTGAAACACACAGCTGCACGCAAGAAAAACACATACAAAGAACACACGTGTTTGTGCTGAAATGAACCAGCCGACCAACACCAAAAAGCCCACTCTGTGTTCTTGCTGTCACACGCTCCAAATGAATCGGAGATGCCAGCATCCCTCCCACATCTCGTCCTCTTGCTGCCCACTCTCCTCTTCAGTCGGAGTATATTTATTGAACAAACTGGCATCCAGCTCGCCCCGAAAACGCTTCAGCGACTTGACACCTCAGCGTGCATCGTCAAACACACCATCCACCCGACGCCTGGGCTCGCATGCATCAAAGGCTGCAGCAGCAAGATGACTATAAGCTCAAGGGAGTGCACGGGGTTACATGCAGCAGCTAGTTTGACATGAGCGTGAAGGAGAATAATGTGTTCACATGCTCCTTTTTGTCTGAGGGAAGTGCAAAAGCAAGGTGCTACACAAACTAGTACACACACACCACTACTGAGGTCCAGTGACTGTGCATTCTCATGCCCTCTGGAGACACGTGCATAACTCCCCATCTGTCTTGTGCAGTCTGTCGGACAAGCTCCTGGAGCCATTGTGTTTTCGATCTAGAACCAGAGAAACACATTAAACTTTAATGCTACGGCCTGAGTTTGTGCATGTGTGCCGTCGCATTTGAAAACATGGATTTTTACGTATTCTCTTACAGAAGAAGAGGCAAATTAAATAGTTATCAGCACCAGATTTAACCTGGAATTTAAATACTGAGTTTATAACCATGTGTCTGAATTCATGTGGTTTCAGTTCTCCTCTTTAAAGCCATGCAGCTCTGTGGGGCTGTATTTGGGCTACATGCTAACAACAGCATGCTAAAATGCTAACATGGTTAGGTTAGGTATAATGCCGTCTGAGTTTAGCGTGTTAGCATGCTAACATTTGCTAATTATCACTAAAGACAAAGTACAGCTAAACTAATGAGATTAGTTTTGCAGGTATTTAGTCAAAGGTATTGGAGAAATTCAATGTTGGACCTGATGATGGCGCTAGAGGAAAAGTGATTATTACAATTCCTCCTGAGGGTAACGTGAATGTGTTTCAAGATAAGATATTTCAAGGGGAATTTAAACCACATACATTCTGGCTCTCAAAATAAATATGTCATTAATATAAACATGAACTCAGCAGTATTTCAAAATAAAAGTCCCCTTTAGCTGCTTCTACGAGTCCAGTTATTATGACTCTTGGCGATGGTGATTTCTGTTGGTCCAGAGACAGTAAATACACATGTCACATGTTACATCCCTTACGCATGTAGTTACTGATGGTGTTGCAGCAGGTAGAGGTCATGCTGTGGAGAAACACACTGCAGGGTCAGGGTCGGCTGCTGAGGCTCCACGCAGGAAACTGACTCTATGTGAGGTGAGTAATGCAGCCAGGACATAAAGTCATCGCTCTATTTTTATTCCCTGTACAAAGTCACAATTGCCAGATGGCTTGTGAGACGCTCCCGGCTGCACCAGACATTTAGCAGATATCACTCTTTGTAAATCTCCTCCTCTAGCTTCTTTGCACATTCTGCCTCTGTATTTTATAAAGTGTTTCGCCACATGAATCATTCATAACAGATATGCCACATATAGCTGCGCTATATGCGACTGATGGTGCTGAAATGTCACAGTCAGGTTTCCCTTCAATGCATACTTGTTTAATTGCCTGTGACACAAATAACTATTCTTCTTTGCTATCAATGTCTTATATTTTGTATCTTTTGAAAATGTCTCTAAGGTTAACAACATGTGTTGCCTTAGAGACAGCTTTGCGGTGGAGGATACCAACACCAGGCTGTCTATAGTAGGTTAAAAATACTGTTGTGGACAACAAATGAAGCCCTTTGCCATTTAGTTTAATTAAAGATGATATTGTCATCATCTCACGCCTACGTGAGGAAAGGATGCAGTGTTGGGTAGTTAACATCACTAACCCAAGGTTTGTCCTGAATTATTCACAATTCATTTTCAATACTCTTAACATCTGGTTATGTGTTGCCAGTTGTCTCATATTTGAGACAATGTGTGTTACAGAATGAAACCTCGGGCTCCAAAGCGCAGACTCGATGTCACTGACCGAATAAATATCAACACAGTGACATGAAACAGTTTTACACACACAAGCATATGTTTATTGACTCATATCTCTATGTCACGTTTCAAAAGTAAGTCTAAATGAGGATTAATTGGCGACTTCATGTTCAAAAATGTGCCCGCGCAATTCTGCGTCTGCCGATTTATGGACATGCGCACTAGTGCGCGGCCGCACAGCAGCGTTAGCTAGCTGGTAGCTAGCAGCTAGCTAAGGTTCAAGACAGCAAGTAAGCGAGAGGCGACCGGTGGACTACAAGACGCAAAGGCGAAGGTTCAGAAGCAAAACGTGAAGGAGGCAGCCGAGAAAGAAAAAGAGAAGCTCCCCAAAGAAGAAAGATGAGAGAGAGCAAAGCACCTGTTTGTGCAACAGAGCGGCAGCCGAGCAAGGCCCCTGCTGATGCTAATGCTAACGCTAGCCTGGATGCTAATGTAAGTACAAGGGTTTTTTTTTACGTTATTACTCTATTGTTTGGCTAATAATCATGTGGTTTCTGTTTCTAAGCGCTAATGCGAAGAGTCGGACATGAATAATGTTGACAATGTGCTGGTGCGCCGTCACCGATACTGTTATTATAATGTTTTTATTTGGGAAGGTGCTAATGTTTTTATATTGGAAGATGCTAATGTTTTTATTTGGGAAGGTGCTAATGTTTTTATTTGGGAAGGTGCGCCGTCACCGATACTGTTATTATAATGTTTTTATATTTGGGAAGGTGCTAATGTTTTTATTTGGGAAGATGCTAATGTTTTTATTTGGGAAGGTGCGCCGTCACCGATAGGTGTCACCTGTCCAGCTGTCATGATGTTTTCTTCTACCTTCATAGCTGTCAAGGTGCGCAGGTACAGGTGGGAAGGTCACACAACCTCTTGCTCAAGGTCACCGTGCCCTGATTTAAAATAAGCCTTTACTTCATTCTGGGACGACCACATTGATGTTAGACTTGCAGGTGAAGTTCAGTCAAATGATGAGAGAACGAACAGGAAGGAAACTGACACGAGCAGCTGAAGTAGTTCTCATTAACCTGCATTGATTTTAGGCAGTGAATCTGTTGAGTTGAAATTGGGTGTAATGGCTTTGGGTTGAAATGTTCCCGTTCAGGCTCACACCAATCGAACCCAGAGGAGTTATCTATTACTCGGAGGCAATTACAGCTAGGCCACTGTCTCGGAGGGAGCGGGAGAAAAAAGTGGAAACACACCTGCCTCTAAGTGAAAAATGTCTCCAAAATAGCGAAAGGCTCAGGTGATTTATTTGTTTCTGTGACTGCGATGCATAATGACGACAACACGCAGATTGGCCATTTCAAATCAATGCGTTCCTCCCACACAGAAAGCGTGACTGCATGCCGGATGGCGTGAAGTGTGGCGACCGGGGCGAGCTACCTGATCACCTGGAGGGGCGACAGAGAAATTAAAGGGTGCACGTCACCCACGCACATTGATTATAATCAGGGAGAGCTGGAGAGCAGACGGAGGTGTTGGTTGTGGAGAGACGAGACGGCGTGTAGAAACAAAGCTCATTCCTTCCGTGTATGTGAATCACTGCCTCGCTGCTGTTGCTGTGGTTTAAAATGAGGGAGGACTGCGTGTGTGTGTGTGCAGTTGCGTCAATTCTTCACCCTTTCTCTACAGCCGTGACATTTTCTCCAGAGATCCGCTGGTTGTAAAATACCCATTAATCTCGAAATCATTTGAATTTGCTTCTGCTAGCTTTCGCTAAAATCAAGCCGACTCCAAATCCATCACTGAGCTCTTTGGCCGACGGAGGATATAATCCTAAAATACAAAATAATTACTGCCTCCCTTTTTTTGTGCTGCTGTCAAATGGCTCGAAGTTTCTCTTTTATTACAGAGAGAATACATTAAGAATATTTTACCGTCATCGCTGAAGTAGCTCAGTGTGTCATGGCTTTGGGGTCCAAAGGAAATCGGATAATAATGAGCTCTGACTCTTAACAACATGTCAATCTGAAGTTTCTACCTTTTACCCTTAAAGGTAAGGGAGCGTTAGATGGGATGGTCGAAAGCACTCACGCGTCTGTGCGCTAAATATGAAACTAAAGTTAGCAGGTGATTATCTTTGCTTAGCATAAAGACTGGAAGCAGGGGGAATAGCTTGCCTGGCTCAGTCCAAAATCACCTCATGTACATATGCGTGTACAGACATATGAGTACAAGAGTAAGCATATTTCCCAAAATGTGAAACTATTCCTACAAGAAAATGAGACTGGATAGACTCAGAGAGTTGACTTTTCCAGACAATTAAGGATGAAGAAAGAGGCTTCCTGCCCTAATGTTTTGTTTACTTAAAAAGATCTCTGCTGAAAGCTGCAGTGAATTTCACATAACAAAGTAAAAGTGGCTCACTCGGGTCCAGAAGCGCTTCTTCACAGCCTGGTTGCTTTGGAGAACTCTTGCATTGAGACAGAGCACAGTTTAAGAGGGTGAGAGGAAGGCAGGTAACTGTTTGGTGTTCTGTGAAACACCCCCTCAGTGTCAGTAACTTCACTTAGATAGGATGATTTTTACTTCCAGCACAGTGATCAGTGGGAAGCTATTGGCAGAGCTGCAGGCTCAGAAAGCTGCAGTGTTTAGTGTCGTGTGAAGTATGATCCTTTCCAAAGAAGCTCTCATAAATTAGTCATTGTCTAAAAGACACAAAAAGGAATGAGATTAAATCATCACTCAGCAGTCCCACATTGGGAGTAAATGTTTTCCTGAAGCCCTCTGTGAATGACTGACTGGAAAGTATAAGGCACCTGTATTATCGAATGATAGAGAAGCACATGACGGCAATAACAACAGATTAATAAGCATGTAAAAAGTCAATTTACAGGATGAATAAATTGTAATTAGTCTCCTTGTGAGCTAAATGATCATCAGATAATTAATGTTCCTTTTTAAAAAACGAGATGACTAATGTAAGCAGCCTGGCAGAAAGACAGTTTAACAGGCTAACAGACAAGGTGTATAGAGTCATAAAGGCTTAAGAAACTTTTAGTTTAAAGTATTTTTTCCAATTGGAGTATAATTAATTCACGCTTGACTCTCAGACCAATATTTCACGGTTAGGTGGAGTGATGGAGAACAAAAAACTCGGCTCTGCCTCATTTCCATAACGGGCTATTCTGTAGCGCCACGCATTATGAATACATTTCGGGAAAAGCCACTCTTAGAAAAGCCAGTTCCTTCTTAAAAGGTTTGTTGTGTCTGCGCTGCAGCGGCAATGATTCCCAAAGAAAAAAACCCTGTTAAAGGCCAAAGATATTTCTCTACGTGAAAATAAACAGCTATTATTAGGGTCAAAGCCAAGAAGGCGAGAGATCTGACAGCGAGAGCATCTTCTGAATTAAAGTCCTGCATCGCAAGGACAGAAAATCCCTCTAATACAGGTGAACTTGCAGGTAAAATGGTGCCTGACGTAGCTGCTATTACCATGATGGTGATACTGAATTAGCATTATGATAAACTAGCACCTCTGTGTGAGGGTGTGTGGAGTTAATAGGTGTAAGCATGGAAGAAATATGCCTCCCACCCTTCCTGTTTGTTGCGTTATTGCAAGACAGGTACAACACTTGACTTAACTATCTGCTAAACTACAGAGGCTACATGGCCTCTGCATCTGCTGGTATGTAAATATGTCAAATTAAATGCTGATAATATGACAGTGCTGTGTTTACCGTCTCCACTGCGATAAAGTGGCCAAAAGAAAATTTAAAAAAATCAGGTATCACAGGTTTAACTATCAGCCAAAAAGGAAATGTACTTGTTGTGTGGGCCTGGGTGAGAAAAGAGAGAACCACGCACAAGGTAGAACTATAGTATAAATTAAAATAATTAAATTATATTACAATTACACATAAAACATACGGGACAGCTTCAACTAATGCTAGTAGCCACGATCACACGTGGAACAGATGGCGACGGCTTTTACTCTAATTAAACCTGATGTCCTCTTTATATGTTTTTGTCACGAAATTCCTCTGTGTTTCACAGCCAGATGGTTGGAGATAGGTGTTAGAGTTGTGCGTAATAAACATAAAAAAGGACGTCCACGTGTGCAGGCTGAAAGAAAGCACAAGACTATACAGCTAGTTTGTGTCTGTGTAATGCTCACCGTAAAGAAAAGCAGACTGTAAGGCCCAGAGTTGTTGTGGATCTTTAGCAGTCATGGTGGAGTGAATGCAGTAGTTAGCCAAAGGGTATTGAGTGGTGTTATATCAGAAGGGCTTATGGTGTTTAAGCACATGAAGGCTTGCATCATGACATAATGTCTTTGTGTATGCAGAAGGATCAACGTGGTAAATCACTTGTGCGATTCTGTAATATCATATCTGGTGTTGGCTGAGCAAAGGTGTGAAACATGAGCTAGGTAGAATCACCGTATTGGCCTGGGACTGATTTAAGGACAGCTGTTTTAGGGAAATTGCTTTTTTTTGAGATAGAAAATACTTTTTGACCAGTGTTGGGTAAGATTCCCAGAGGAACTAGTCTGAAGAGAAGCGAGTCATCGTTTCAACAAAGTGACGCATGAAATATGTGAATCCCACATGTGCGTCTGACGGAGGGATATGCCCCTGTTTCAATCAGTGCAGCTGTCTACACTATATGCATGTAAACACGACCTGAAGCGTTGATTTTCGTCCATTTTACACGCGCAACTGCCGAAACACAGGCAACCTATACTCGTATAACCTACAAGTGATGTCAGCTCTGAGGAGTTTGCTCCCCAAAGGGAGGGAAAATAATCAGAAACAGACCTTAAAGTTTAACATGAAATAATACAAAAAAAAGTAATTTACTTTAAATGGGACTTCTTTGAGAGGCTTTGCTTGCTAACCAGTTGACAGTAAAACTTGACTGCTTTCTGCTTTATTTCAGCTCGCTGGGTGATTATAATCTATTTCAAAGAGAGAACGCAGCAGAATGCAGGAGCTTTAAATCACGTTGGGGCTACTTAATCCCGGAGTGTTGCAACTTAACGGGTGCTCATTTATGAGGCTGTGAAAAGTCTCTGTTTATTTGTCTGTCTTCTCTTTTTCTAGGAAAAGCTGTGTTTCAAGCAGAGCCATTATCTTCTCTTTGAAATTTCAGGAATTATCGTATTTCTTTGAAGTTTGAAAGGAACGAGTCATTTTATTCGGGGGCGTTTTACTTGCACTGCAGTGAAACTGTGAGTGAGTTTGACTGAAGAGATATATACACATATACAGTAGCTCCTGTACATGTGGTGCTTCCATCTGGAGATTTGATCTGGAGAACAGCTAAGGATGCACATACACTATGCAGATCTGGACACGACAACACGGAAGATTAATAATTTTTTACAGCACAAAGGCCACACATGTACACGTCTCAAAAATGCACATTACAAAAAGTATTATCTCATTCGTTATTGTGCATCTTACATGCATTTTTCACAGTTTTACGCTGCTGTTATTTTGTACAGCCTGCACACACACGTAGTGTAATTGCCCATCAGACAATTTTAATATCCTTATGTTCGCTTTTCTTCATCATATTCTACCTTTCTTTGCTGTATTCTCTCCCCGAAAGCCCAATTACCACACAGGGAACATTGGGTTTTTCTCACTGTATGTATGAACAGTTTTTGGACATAATGTTGTACGCATGAGAGGTGCAGATGAAGATAGTTTCCAAAAAAAGTGTTAAGACCCTAATTTCATGCTTTGCTGTTGCCTGATTAATCTTCGTCTGTAGGAGGACAGCCTGCATCTGTGAAGCTTTCTGAACACAGTTCATCTTCAACGTAGTAAAAATCTAATTATGAAGTCTGGGCTCACTTTAACTCTGACCTTCACTCCACTGGAGACCTTTGGTGCTGCCCAAACGTTTTAAAGATGTGAAAGTAAACCATATTTTTGCTCATCAAGTTGGTTTGTACTTTGCAAATTGGGCAAAAAAAAAAAAGCACAGTTCAAGGGTCAATATTTGCATTAAGTGGCTTCATCTTCAAGTAGATAATAATTCAAAGTAAGCGGTGACTCAAACGTTCAGCTGCTTCTTCCCTTTACTTCTCCCACAAGCAACAAATGTAAACGTATTTTCACTAACAGGAACCTGCCGTGCTTGTTTTAGAGAAAGCACAAGATCATTGGATAGAACCGCTCTACAAAGACAACCTGTGGAACAAATCTTTTAAGCAAACCCGGATTATTGACTTAAGACATTTACATATTGTATGACTTGTTGAATAATTAAGTAAGCCAAATGTTTGTAGGTTCATACCGCACCTTTGGCATCATGCGCCTTGAAAGTAAAAGGCTTAAGAACATTTGCACAGTGAAATAAGACCTCCGGCATATGACTCGTCAGGTGTCGGATGCTAATAATGATAGAGGCTGTTGATCAGCAGTTCAGAGAGAAACACTCAGTGAGAGAGCGGCTAAAGGGCTTTTCTTTAAAGGGGTAGTTTGGCATTTTGAGGAATACGTTCATTTGCTTTCGACTTAGATGAGAGGATACAAAGCTGCAGCCAGCAGGTGGTTAGTTTAGCTTAGCATAGCATAAAGGCTAGAAACGGGGGGAAACTGCTAGCATGGATCTGTCCAAACGTAACAAAATATGTCCACCAGCTTCTCTAAAAGCTCACTAATTAACATTAACTAATAACATGCTAAGCTAAGCAGCTGGCTGTCGCCTTCTATTTAACAGACAGACACGAGAGACTTATTGTTCTTCTGAATTCGCTCCCGGCAAGTTAAAAAAACCAAATTAAGAGTATTTCCCCAAATATCAATCCATTACTGAGTGTTGTATTATATTGGCATCCATCTGTCAATCTACCTTTGGAAAGTTTCTTAAATTTAGTCTGGCATGTCTCAATAAAAGGCATTCTTTTGGCTTAGGAGCACCGTCAATAGTTGTAGGTTATAGTTCCAGTTTCATATGCACATATGTCCGGACCATCCAAATCACTGTCTTTTGTTTGATTATTGGTTTTGGCTTCTAGCAACTGGACTTTGTTGAAACTCAGTGGGTGTTTTGCCAAAACTCAGATTTGAGCTGACCTGTGATGATTGTAGGTGGGAGTCTGAAAAGAACAAACGAGGAACAAGACGGATATTGCACATTAAGTTTGTACGCTATATTCCTTATAAATAAACAGGTGGTGGCAGAACATCAGAAACTGGAGGGAGTGTTGTACCTTCAACCTCTTCTTTAATGAACCCAGCAAACGCTGTACCATTTGCTCATGTGACTTCTCCTCACTGTCCCCGGGGCCCCTGCGCCTGTCAGGATGATTGACAGCATCCCGCCAGGCAACTCGATTCAAATCCTTTCTGCTGGTTCGCTCGCAGAATGATGTTTCTCCCACGGGGCTTTACATTACGTCTCATAGTTGGTGTGTCAAAATATCACACTCAGTTAGACATACTTGTGACATTTTACTTAAGCAGTGAGCAATAATGGTAGGTAAAAATATTTTTTCAATATCACTTGGAAAGGCGTGTTTCCCATGCAAAGCATAAGAAGAGAATCATAACTTCAGTAGGTTCAATTAGTGTTTTCACCTAATAACTCTCAGTTGACAAAACACACCATAACATGTCTATTGCTGCAGCAATTGTAAATTTACGTTTTGTTTGGCAATCTCACCAGAAATGAACTTAGTGTGTGTTAAGGTAATGTTAATAAGATACCTGTGATACAGCTCAATGTGGTAAAGCCAATGCAGAGGTGTTTATAGCTGCAGTTCCTCTAATGGCCACTAGATAAACACCGATTCCATTGAATTCCATTTAAAATTCCCCACATTTCCCCCACAAGAATGTACAGTTTCAAAAACCTCCTAAGTGTGTCTTGTGGGATCTTCTCACCTCAGCTCCACCTGTTTGACCTTTGACCTATGGGTCACATCACAGACATCATGTCCAGGTTTTAATACAGTCTTTAATGCATTTAATTTTTCCGGGATCTAAGGGTATGTAGCTGGTAGTGGCCGGGAACTGAATGCTGACATAAACAGATTGTTCATTATAGCTATTATATCATTATAGACACATTCAGTGACCTATGCGCCTTTCTTGATTCAGATATGAATGTTATTATTGACCTATGATTTATCAAAATATGCTAAAGTAAAAGAAGTGTAATTACAGTCACTGAGAAGGAACAGAAATGAAAAGCAATTATTTGCCTGGCTGCGTTTATTGGATCCCAAACAAACTGGAGCCGTAATGTCCTTGTTTATGTTCCATCTCAACTTGGGAACCTTCAAAGGGAGACGATAAAACTTAATAACATAATCTTCCTCTTACAAGTTAAATATCTAGTCGGGGGTTAATGTTTTGTTAGCTAATGTTAGCAAACTTTCCTCAGGCCCTGTCTCATACACGAACACATACAAGGAAACCATAAAGCCAAGACATGATGAAAAAAAATAGTTAAATAGGCTTTCTCTGCACACAACACAAGGTCTGAACGTCAGGCTTTTAAAGACACACAGACCTCCAAAGTCACAAAACATGTGTGTCACAAATAGAAATGTCCCTAAAAATACCACTTTTAATGGAATCAAGCTTGAGTCGTCAACACATTAGATTAATGAAGCTCACCAATAATGGATGTTTGTTGAAATCATGTGGCATGCTAATACAAAGTGTAGCAATAGCACAAGCAAAACAGTCAAAGTCAAACTAATCAGTTAGACACAGAAATATCTATCTGACGTTTGCTAACGTTAGCTAACATTAGCCAGAATTCCAGAGTCAACTTTTCTTCTTTAGAAGTTACATCTCGCTTTAAGAAAATCTGAAATATATACTTGCTGTCTTTCTAAACAATATTGATTTCCCCAAAAATGCATCCAGTGCAAAATCCATGAAGATGTTTTGATCTGTGTCTTTGTCACTGTGGCATCAGATGACTCCGATGTGTTCAAGAGAGAGAAGCTTCTTTATCTGTTCATGTCGGGCATAATCAACACCTAATCCTGCTGCTTTCATGTCACACTGAAGGGCACATTTCATCTCTGGGAACGAGGAAGCAGTCTCGACCCGAGGGGCTGCATTAGACTTGATCTAAGAAATCCTTTGGAAGCTGTGAGGCATGCGTGATATTATCAGCCTCTGTGCTTAAGTGCTGTCTGCCAAAACCCATGTAATTTCTGTCTGATTCCAAAGATTCACCTTTTCTTATTCTCCTCTTTCATTCTTTCAGTCATCACACCCACATTCTCTCACATTTACAACCAAAGCAGCATCCTCCGGCTGCCCTCTTGTTGGCTTACAGACTCTCTCGGTGATCGGAGCCAGCAGAAGCCGGCCTCATGCCACCGTGCCATGTGGCGTGGCCTCGGAGATCACCGTCTTTCATAATGAGGTGTCAACGAGGATGACGGATGATGTCTCTCCTCTCCGCCTCAGTTTGGACTCCAAGGTGCGGGGACTTGGCAAACGTGGCCAGAAGGAAATCGCAGAGCAGAGGAAATGTGGGAGATGTGTGCAGCGTGACTGAGGCGCATGTTTTCCCCATCTCTCCATCCGATGTGACGCAAGCATGGAGAAGTGCCACAGTCCCAGATATTACTGCCAGGATCTGCTGATTTCTTTTGTCTTAATTTGGTCTGATTCCCACTGAGTCATTGAAATTCTATGCTGTGGGCCAGTAAAATTATATATTTATTGTTGCACTGATTGTTAACTGTAGATTAGACCGGATTGTGTCATTGCTAACTCCTCCACTGGCTTGCTGCCATTCTTTTGCATCAGTACAGTCTCTAAATGTCACCATGGTTCCTCACGCTTTAGCTACAGGTGCATGTTGTATATACACGGTCTATGAATCAAGATCTATAGGTTTCTTAAACTGGAGCATGGAATTCACAGTTCATTGTGAGGACATGGTGCCTTTTTATGGAAAGAAAACAAATATGGCCATACCCTCAAAAGTTTCAATGATTTATGAAGGTGCAGACAGAAAAGTAATTTACAGTAATTGATTGTGAGTCAGCTGTTGAACACGTGAGAACATTACAGAAAGTGTAACTCATTTTCACGTCATCATTTGTGCGTATTTCGACTGCAGCACTGTGTTCAACCCATACAGCCAATATACTGACTGTACAGAGGTTAGCTGTAAGCTAGTTAGCAACAAACACACCGACCGTGTTTGTGGGAGTGTGTCTGTGTGTTTTGTGTACAACAACCGCAACGTCTCTGTAGATTTATGAAGCAGATTCATTAAGCCTCTCCAGCATGCTAACTCTTTGTGGCTGTACTTGATCACAATGATGATGCTAACGTGCTGATGTTTACCATCATAGTTTATGTAAAAATACAGGCTCTCTGGACTGACTGTCCGCATCGTGGTGTTCAGTCGCCCAATCGGCAATCAGACAGAAACTGGAACTCCTTCTTTTTTTGTTTTTGTCATAAAATGATTTAACTTGACTATTTATGTTTAGTTTGTTTGTTATTATAATAATAATAATAATAATAATAATAATAATAGCTAATGATAATAATAAAGCCAATTAAAGTCAATAAGTGTACCTTGACTTTCATTTTCTAAAATCTTGTATATACTTACAATACCCATGTGAATATTCAGATACAGCTACACCACCTCTACGTGTTGGTCAACACATAACATCATTAAAACAACTAACATGCCCACATAAATTGAGAGTTTGAATCCAGCTGTGCTTCAGATGCTAATTATGACCTTCCTTTAATTACGATTATCAAAATAAGGGAAGACTTAATCAAATTACTAACCAATTATCGGTGTGTATGTAAACCCGAGGTGTTCCCAGTGTGATCTGTGCAGGAACTGGTGTTTGATGTGAGCTCAGTCTCTCAGGCAGACTTGTAATAGAGTTGGGTGTGCAGCTGCGTTCAGTAATTATTTTATCCAGTTGGGTATTCCTAATTAGAAAATCATTCTGATGTCAGTTTGAGGGGGGAATTCAATTGTGTTTCACAAATAACACTGAAAGGATTTCATTTTATTTTGTGAACCACATGCGTGACACTCCTGTACCTTTTGCACATGGCATATAGGTATGAACAAATTAGACAAATGAGCTCCCCCTCATGTGCTCCTTGTTGTCATGATAATGATTACTGGTGCTGTAGTGATCCACGTGATGATGCTCAGTTATTGGGAAAATAGTCCCATAATGCGGTCCTGCTACTTTTAGAGACCATGAGCTAACGGCCCATCGTGAGTATAGATTTGTTTGTCAGCTCCTGTGAATCTTCCTTGAGGGTTGTTGATGTTGTAGCGAGAGGTTTCTTAATGTTGCCTCATCTATACTGACCGAGCTTTACGTTGTCCCCGGTGACGGTGTGGTTAACATTAAAAATAAATAGTTTCTGAGCAACCAGACACATTTCTCATGGCCCGGTATCAGCACAGCTCTTACACTGTGCACAGCAGACTCCAGCTGTTTGGGTACTGAATATATAAACAGAGTAGCCCCAGATAAAAGGATTTTTATTAGCTGTCACGAAACATGCTCGGTACGTCACAGCTAATAAAAATCCTTTTAACAGGAGCTTATTGGCCTGTGGATCTATCTGTTTCAACTTTGCTAGATATTCTTTTGATCCAGCACTCATCATATCGGGCACTGGGATGTGCGTGTCTTTTTTTATCATTTCTTATTGGACAGGAAATGCAGAGCAAACTATTGTAGCTGGCAAGCTAATGACTAATGTGCTAGCAAGCTGGAAAGGCAACAATAGCTTTCCGACCTTCTTTCTATTTATGGCAACGTACCCTCAGGAGTGTACATCATTTCATTCACTTAACATTAATTAGGGAAAAGAAAGCTATCAGCTAGCTCATTGCTATAAGTTAACTATTGTTTACTGTCAGTTAAAGCTCGTAACATGTTTGCTAACGGGAAAATAAGTTCACAAAGTTTTTTTCAAAATATGTATTTGTAGGTAAAAATAACATTCCACTTTTGTGAAGCAGTTTATTCTCCAACAGAGGAGGCTAATAAAGCTAATAAGCTACGATAATTTAATCCATTTTGGACTTTCTGGGGACAGCAGAATGATGGTATTTCTTATAGCAATATAGTGTGTGTGTGTTGGGGGGGCAGGGCTCTTCACATTAAGTATTTTTTAATCTTTTTTTTCTTCTTCTGCCCCACAGTGCTGCACTTGAATCCATTTTCCTTCTAAGTAAAGCCCCAAAGTCCTTTTTGAGGCCGCTTATGTGAGAGTGCATCTTATATGAAAAGAGCAAAATATTCATGGGAGGAAAGAAATTCTATAATGACGACAGTCATTTTCGAATTTCTTTGGTTCCCATGCCTTTCACTGGCTTCAAGACCCAAGCTAGAAGCATCAATCACAGAAATAGATTTTCTCTAGAGGACGTCCCCCATCTGTCAGGCACAGTAAGCTGTTGGTCCAGGCTTGGAGATGGCCAGGACTGACGCAAACTCCAAATGAAGTAGGTAAAGTCCAAGCCCATTACCATTAGCTCCCATAACACACAGGCCAAGCGATTTTGTTTTGCTTCAGTAAAATGCAACTCTGTGCCAATCCCATCAGCAAGCAGAAAATTGCTCCGAGAGCGGCCATGTTGGGAGTCCATGTCATGTCCTGAGGCGGTAACATGGAAAATTAGAGTGATATATTTATATATAGAGATATATATGATGCCCATGCATGCCACGCAGGGTTTTTATTCCCATGCACTCCAGGACATATGCTGCAAATTTGAACTCTAAATGTACCCACCCTCTCTCTGCTCTTCACGGTTCTCAAATCAAGCCAGCCAGCCAGCGTGTTTTTAGAAAGATTATGTCAGCTTTTGTGCCGTGGAGACTGTTCTTTTCAGTTCAGTTACTTAGCAACTACACGACATATCACGCGAAAATAAAAAACCCTGAGCCCTCAGCGGTGAGAAAACATCTAAGAAACAGAAGGACACCACGGTGATTGCTGCGATAAATCAGTCTCTCCTCTGGGCCCGGCGTGTTCAAGGTGGGAGTGTTGTCCTGGCTTCCTAATAAGGAAAAGTACTTGCATGTTAATAGCAGCATGGTCAGGGACGTTTAGGTAACTATACGGTCAGTCATCAGTCCTAGATTCTCTTGGGGCCGCTACTTAAGACGGTATCTTGACCGTTATCCAATTCAGAGCTCATATCGACCGAGCTAGCGTCGCCATCCTTATGCTCTGCTCTGCTTTTCAATCTGATTCATCATAAATGGCACATAGTTTGGTTACAGATAGGTTGAGGAATACAAGTGAGTGGAGTGCTTAATTGAATTAAATGAATTAGACCGGGTGTAAAATAAGACCTGAGTATGAATTTAAGGGTCAATATTTGACCCCTGTGTGATGGTCCAAACAGCACCAATAGCATTGGCTTTACATTCGGCATCCTTGTGGCATTAAGTTCTTTCATTCGAGGATACAGACACAATAAGCTGCAGTGAAAGGGTTTGAGGTGTCGACACATTCAAATAAAAAATAAAGAAAATCCTTCCTTTCCTTCTTCCTTTCTCTCCCTTCACCCTTCACCCCTTGCATCTATATCACTCTAAAGGTAAATTAAAGAAGCTCTTATTATTAATTAGCCTCCCAGGAAGAAGTGAGTTTGATAGCACCTTTCATCCGTTCACTATGTTGTGGCAGAGAGTGAGGAGCAAACAAAAACTTCAAATTTACTTTTATGTTTGACAGGCAATTTATTATTTTAAATATGTGCTTGGCCGGTGAGTCAGAAAGTTAATTTCGGACACTGTGCAGCCTTTCACGTGTTGAATAGCTGAGCAATATTGATTCTGATAAGGACAGACATTAGAAAAGAGCAATTAATTTGACCTTTCATCAAATATGTTTGTGTAATATTGTGATGCTTCTTTTATTGTTTGTAATTGCAAGCGAGTTTAGCTTTGAGTTAAATTCAGTAAAAAGACAGTTGTAAACATAAAAACGTCTGTTTATGAATACAAAGAGATTTGTCACTCATGTCTTAATATCAAATGATATCATTAGTATTACTTTACACTGAAAGTCAAAATGTCTGCTTTGAATAAGACATGAATATGAATATGTTGTTTCCTGACAGCTCCACCTTCTGCGTCTGATGGTTTTAAAGTATAGCCAAAATATTTAAACAACAGTATTTATTAATGTTCTTTTTTTATTTTGCAGAATACTGATATAGCAGGATAGAACACATAAACTAATAAAGGTACATTATAAAGGAATATCTTAAATGAATAAACTCTGGAATCTTTTTGATTTTCTACTAAATTAAGACTCTTATGCCCTTAAAATGATTTCAAAATGTAAAGTCATAAATTTGATGTCATGTACACCGTACACATTTCCAGAGCAGAGTGCAGCCTTTAGCTGATATCCGTACCAACAGTAAACAGCCTAGCTATGGTTGATATTCAGGAAACATGGGCGCTGTGACTGTAAAAAATATTTAAAAAGCCTCATGGACTTCTGCTGCACTGCCTGAGGAAAAACCCCCAAATGTATTTCTGTTCTTACACAGGGCGAGAGCCACGTCTTTGAAGGATAACTTGGTATTTTCTCAGTCTTCTGGTCCGAGACGACAGATTGACATTGTGGCCAGGCGTGTTGCTATGGCGACGACTCCTGAGCCATTCAGCCTCTTCCTCATCCTCAGATCCATGTAATGTTGCGTTTGAACTTCCCGAGGGCTTCTCTGTCTCCTGAGGACTTTGATTCATCCTGGAGTGTATTCGCTGGGGGAAACCTGACTCGCTGTTGATTCTTGTTATTTTAATATTCATCGCCCCTTTTTTATTCACAGCCAAGTGTTTCAAACAGCTAACTCAGAGGCTGATACTGTTTATATTTTTTTATCTAATACCAGAAACCGTTATTATTTTATTGATGTATTCACACATAAAGACATCATGTTTTACCCAATATTTATTTTTGTTAAATAATGGACATTTGGCATGAAAAATACTGTACGCGTAGCCAGTAACCATGAACCAAACCATGAAAGAAAACAAGACTGCATCATAATAATTATATTATACAGGAGATACAGTGAAAGCAAAACATCACAAACATCAATAGCCTCACGTTTAAACCCTCTCACGGGCATCATGAGAGCATGGTTTCAACTAACAGACAATTACACATTTAATTTTTTTAGTATTACAACGTAGCACAAGCAGGCACCAGATGTGTCAAAATAAAACTGAGCAGACCGGGAGGCTGCTTTAGTAAACATTTACTGCATGTAGACGCACAAACACAAACAGTTTCATCATCAGAGTGTTCCCCACGCCAAGAAGAGCTAAATATATGATTTCATCACCTAATTTTTCCTTGTTAACACTCCTTCCGTAACTCGACCTTCAACAAGGGGGAGGAGCAGAGAAAGCCACCAAACACACATTTCCGCCTCCCCCCCCCCTTTTTTTATCTGTAAGGCTAAGCAAAAAAACGAACATGAAAAGGAACCGATGAGAGCAGGTTCGCATCAGCTATGGTTCCTGGTATCGCTCAAAACAAAACTAAATATTTCTGTGGCCGAGGCGAAACTACAAAAATCTCTCTTTGCAATTATGAATTATTCTGCAGAAGAACAAAATAAAATACCCAGCAGAGGAACATTTCACTCGCAGCCATCCTCCAGGAAGCCATTATACATAATTGAGGAACAATTTCTTCTAATTTACTTATGAGTGCTATGTCAGTGTTTGCTGATGGCTGAGAACCGTGTAACTCCCAGCAGTCAACTTTTCAAGAACTAAAGCAAAGCAGCTTTGTTTCTAGCAGTTTCAGTAAGACTCAAATGCGAGCAGAGCTTCCTCAGAGTGTAATCCTTCAATTAAAGAGCAAACGTGAAAATTAGAGGTTAGCTAAGGGCAAGATGATAATGAGCAGCTTCGCGAGCACATTATCCATCAAAGCTTATTCATTCGTCGGTGCTTGTGGAAACTTTCAGATGAGCAGGAATGGTTTGACATGTGGCTTTGAAATAAATGCATGCGTCACACAAATGCTTCTTTTAAGAGAGTACAGATGAATCATCACAAATATGAGATGGGGGGGTTACTATTTCACTGCCAGAAAAGTGACATTTATGAAAGATGACACTGCGGTTTATTAGTGGTGTGTGTATCGTTCAATGAACTACGCACTTCTTTTCTCTCACATGACAGCTACGCAGGCTCAGTATGCTGTCGTTTCTTTTGTGTCCTGAGATGATCATGAAAATCTTTTCCACGTGTTGTGTGTGCTGAACTAAAGAGGCGAATGAGGTTTGCTGTTTTGTTTTTTCCCTCCTTGTGTGCCGCCTGAAGCACCTAATGGAATTCTTGTTGAGGGAGGTGGAGATAAGAGAGAAACCGACTGTGTGCACAGTCCCATGCCTCGCTCTTATTTCAGTTTCAATTTGCATCAGGCGTGGTTCTGGGGACTTGGTAAGAATTAGATTTTTCGACCCTGGAGGCACATTTTTACCTTGTTTTTTTAGGAGTCTGTAAACTTACTGCGTTATGGTAAAAATCAATTATTTCGGTTTAGCCTGCTGTTAGGAGACGTCCACAGTTACTGGGCACCGGCTTGCCGTAGTGGAAGTGCTCCATGTATATTTGCTTTCTTGCAGAGTTCGAGGAGAATATTGATACCGCTTTCATGCATGTACACAAAATATGAAGCTTCAGATTAGCTAAACAGCTAGCCTGACTTTCTTTTAAATCCACCTAGCAAATAGTGCCCAACAAAACCATAACAGAATTTTTTACACTTGTTTTTCTCACAAATAAAACAAACAGTTTGAGCTTCGAGGCACTGGAAGGTGGACTTTTTAGAACTTTGAACAGAGCCAGGCTAGCTGTTTCCCCCAGTCTAAGCGAACTCCCTGCTGGCTGAAGTGTCAGATTTAGCATATCAAACTATTTATTTTGATCCCATCCCTGCCTTTTTTAAATAGACACAGTTATTTCAGTTCTGCCAATGTTAACTGTGTGTGTGTTTTGGGTAAATAGATCTGTCTGGAGTGCATGCTAACATGCCAAACCTTGAAGTGAGGACGAGCTGCACTTGTACGTACTTCTAGTGTGCAGAGTAAAAGTAGCTTGACTAATGGCACAGAAATAAGAAAGTAGCACCTCTGAGACTGTGTAGTTTGCTTGTTTTTAATAATGCATATGAAATCTAAACCTGCTGGCCTGCTGAGGTGAATAGCAAAACAAAAACAGTATATTTTCAAGAGCAAACCTTGGTCTCTCTGAGCAAGGTTACCCAGACGTTTTGAACAGTTTTTTCATAATGCAGAGAGGAGAGACTGAGATTTGTTTTGTGAAGATGTGCATCTAAAGGCCATGAAATACAGAACAATACCAACTCTGGATGAAGAGTCTTGTAGTTTGCATTTCATTAAACTATTGGCTCCAATTCCATTTCATAATGTTCATAAAACATTTGGATAAATACAGATCTAAATGAAGGGGACAGGGTGCACAGACAGTGAAATAAATCCCAGTTGAATCCGTACAATTCTTCAGTGCACCAAGTGCTGGCAAAAATATGGAAATCAGTCATTTCACTGCTGCCTGGATTACAAAAGCACACACACAGAATGGAGGGCCGCTAGACGATGTGTTTCGGCTCTGTTGGGGATTTTTCCGTGCCAATTGTCTGTCTGCGATCCGAACTCGCTGCCACCTCTGCCACTGCCTGTAAACTGCTCTTGGACCGTGCTTGTGCCTGCAAATCTCAGCTGTCACCCAAACACTATTGTCATTCATCCATTCAAACACCTCTGCACTGAAAAAGGGTAAAAAAGAAGGGCTGGGGGGATGGTTGCAGGGACAGGGAGTGCTAGGCGATGGGAGGACATGAAACAGACGACCGAACTTGAAAGTGATAGGAAATGACGACACTAAGCTGTCAACGTACATCGTATGTAGGACAAAAGTATTGCATCACACTGCTTAACACAAATCCAGATATTTTTATGCTGCAGAGGCCAACTGATGAAATTCAGAGGCTACTTTATATCTTTCAAGGGGTGTTAAGTTATTCACTGCAACACTATCATGTCCATATTTTGGCAGAATCGAGTGAATTCATGAATGAAGCCATTGTTATATCTGCCTTAATGTAGACATACTTCACGTGTGTCTTCGATTCAGTGGAGATTTACAAGGTCTCATTCACTCCAGCTGAACAATGTTTGCAACTTGCAAGCTAACGAAAGCTACCTGTTCATCTTCACACTCTGGTTTGTTTACATGCTGCGGGCCGATTTAGTGCATGCTAGAGAAGTAGTTCTGAATGAGAGGTTTGCATAAAATGTCTTTCATTGCTATTACTGCTTTAATTCTCATTCTAATTGATTATTTCACATCTATCATTAACGTTACTTTGTGCTCGCTTTTGCCAAACCATTTTCTTGATTCTCCTTTTTGTAGTACACATGCTTTTTAAATCAAGTTTGTTGGTGCTATCATTATTATTATTATTATTATTATTATTATTATCATCTAAGAATTGAAGCGCTCAGATGTGGCGCATTAGCGGAGCCATTTGTCGTCGGTTTTTATGAAGGCAAAGCTGTGAGATTTGCTCTGCAGGAGAGAGGGTCCCTGAGAAACACCTCGTTAGTCTAAGCCTGGAAACGGGGTCTTTGTACTTTGGCAATGCTCAGAGTAATTGGCAGCACTGAAGCGCAAGGCAGAGAGAGTGTGTGTGTATATATATATATATATATATAAAAAAGACAACAAAGATAATTTAGCAGAAAAGGTGAGTTTGAGTAAAGCTCTTTTCCGTGGCATTTGTAGCAGGGGCAGACTGGAGCAACATGAAGCTGATGTTAACGTCTCCATCAGTATTCGACGTACATTTGTAGCAGTGGCAACAGGAGATTTAAGTTCCACGACCAAGACTGTTTTAATCCCAGTTTGTTATACTGCAGGACATTGCCTGGTTCTAATCACCAGGCTTTCTTATTACTGCATGCCAAGACGTAAGGCTTAATTACAGTCTTCAGGTGTTTGTCTTCAGGGCATTTATGTAAACATGCACCTGCCTTATCAGTCTGAATCACAAAGGTGTGCTGCGGGAGGGTCCAAAACATCCTGCTATCACTAAGAAGCCTTCAAAATTGCCCAACTGAATGAATTTTGGTGTTTGGATATTTGCAGGAAATCTGCTTTACACACAAGAAGTCATGAAACACAACTCTATAAGAGCGAAATGTTAAGTCAGAGATAAGCAAGAAGCTTGTCCCAGAAAAGCTGGACTAACTCTGTCCCCATTGGGATCTTTTGGTGTTTGAATATTTCAGAAATTTGGGACCCGATGGTGTCCAAGTTACTCAGTAGAATAATTCTGATGACTGCGAGAGAAAGCGATGCCCTGAATGAGTGAAGATGAAAGAACATTAAACACAAAAGAAGCTGAAATCCATACTGACTCTTTACTGAGTTAATGAGTCTGCATTGTTCAACAGTATGTCTCTGTGAAAAATTAAACTTTGGCACAGTAAGAACATGAGGACAGTATTTACACAGGATTCATATTTTCACTAAAAAGTCTGTCAGAGCCCGTGAACAAACTACGATGACAAACGAAGCCACACAGAGAGCACAGGCACTTGATGTTCTCCTCAGGATGCAACAAAGCGGATGCTGCCAATAGAAGAAAAAGAAAAATGTCACCAAACTGAAACGGCGTTTTCCCCCGCCTCACATTCTGCAACCGTGCACACAGAATTTGAAGGAGACCTTTTAAAAAGGCCTCATTAACGAGGGCACGGACATTACTCAGCGCGTGACTCACATCATATTAACATGAAGAGTGAAAAACAGATGATTGAAAAAACAGATGGTGCGCACAGTAACCGATGCCCGACAGCCACTGATGCCACCACCCAGCTCTCCTCGAGGCTCAGCAGGTGCCTGTGGTACTGACGGTGGTGTAGCTGAACTTGGACATGGAGGTGGCCATGGAGGTGGCCATGGAGGTGGCGGTGATGCCGTCATCTCCTGCCTCCCTCTTCCTGCACCACCAGCACTGGCGACAGAGCCAGTTGCGGCAGCAGCAGGCGAAGGTGGACAGCAGGGCCTTGCGGAAGCGTGTGTTCATAAAGCAGTAAATGACGGGGTTGACACAGGCGGAGGTGTAGGACAGCAGGTGGATGAAGGAGATGGGCGCTCCTGAGAGGGCTTTGGAGGCCGACTTCAGGTCAAAGGCCTTCCAGGTGTTGGCCGAGTACAGGGGCATCCAGCAGATGAAGAAGAGTGCCACGATCACCATCAGCATGCGGATGACTCGCCTCTTGGCCTGCAGCTTGGCTTCTGAGGTGTTGCTGCGGGCGCGGTCAGGTTTGGCCTGGGTGGCCGCAGACGAGGCAGAGAGGGTGGGGAGCTCCACGGCAGAGGAGGGTTTCTTAGACACCTGTATGTAGCAGCCATCGTCGTCATCGTTGGACCCTGTGACAGCCCTTCCTACGCCGTTCTTCTTGCCTGTGGAGGGTTGGAAAGGTGACATTTGGAGAGTTTTGTTGGAATTCAACATAATGTGAATGCCAAGTATTAAAGGACATGGAGGGACCTTTTAATGACAAGAATAAATGGGAGGAGTTATTAAAGCAAACACAGTTTTGTGAACTCACCCTTTAAAGGCACAAAACACTGACTCTGTGCCAAGGTAATTATTTTTCTGCCCCCCAAAGAAATAAAACACTATTTTTATAGATTAACAGTCGCTACCAAAGGTTACTTCAGATCATCTCAACCTGTGTGAATCACACTCAAGACTGGACTCCATGAAAACTGGAGCTCCTGGTGCACAGCAGGTATAATTAACCTGAAGGGACCATGTTTCAGCTATACCTGACAAGCTGTGTTCTTGTTCAACGGGAAATACAAGCTGCAAGGCCACGGAGAAATTCCAAACAGGCATGAAAACAAGTAGAGTATTGGACAACTGAGAAGAAGTGTATTTTTGGATGTAGCAGGTGCAAAAGCTGTAGGTAGCAGCGAAATATGTCATTCTCTGCTTGAGGCAAACAAATGTGCCTCTGCAGTTATGTTGCATTATTTGTTTGCCCGAGAACGGTGGTTTGTGTCTACAAGAGAGTGCATAACATTAACATTAAAACCATAGAAAATACAGTCAAAACAAGCATTAATTGGAATTGAATTGTCATTACTGGCAGTTGTCATATTTTACCAGAGCTTTAATAAAACCTGCTTTGCCCTGTCTTTCTAACGCAATTCACTGCAGCTTTATACAGGTCTATAAAAAGTCAAATAGATGCTTTCATCACTGTGAACAAAAAGTCTTTTGCAGTGTGGATTGAATTTATGATGGATCTCACCGGTGGTCTCTGTGTTCTGGCCCACCTCAAACTGCATGCCTCGGTAGAGCTCTCTGGAGATCAGACCGTAGGCTACAATCATCACCACTCCCGGGACGAAGAACAGAGTGAACAGCAGCAGCACGTACCTGAAGCCAGCGGAAAGAGGGAGGAAAAAAATGGAAGAAAAAAGTCACTACAAAGTCTGAGTTGAATCACCCCCAATAACACGTCAGATTTTCTGTCTACTGGCTGGAAAAACCCCCATGGTGGCCTAGCAAAAAGTGCTGCAGCATCCTGGGCCACTTCTGCAGCTTCTCTGCATTGTGTTTTTTCTAACTCCATGCAATCTTCTGCCTTGTCAAAACCCGGCACCTATATGTTACCCACAATGCAACTTAACTGCAGACAGATCTGTCGGAGATTCAGGTGTGTTATGCTAGTAGCAGCTAATGTGGCTGTGAGCCTTTTAAAAGTAGTCTTTCTGTAGTCTTCCTCTTCTTTGTCGACCCTCCAGCTGGTGGCGCCCTAAGCGACCACCTACTCGCCTATGCTGCTGTGATTTTTAGTTGTGTTCCACTGTGTACTTAGATTAGATTAGAGTATATGTCGCTTATGTTATCAAGTGATGTTCAAGTATCAACCGATGTGGCCCAAAAGAAACTGTGACCTGGAGAAAAGATATCTTCTCAACATGAGGACACAGTAGGTTTCCATAGTTTGCAGAGTTGTAGAGGTGAGGCAGTTGGACCAGTTAGCTGCTGCAGGTCTGACACTACAAGACAAGTATTTCTTTAAGAAGCTAGCAGCCATCCAGTTTCACCTGAGGAAGGTTTTCAACACAAACATCAAACTATCCCGTTGTCAGTTTACAGAGTAGCACAGTGCATATTGACACTTACGGTGACAGTCTCATTTGAACACAGCACAACCTTTTCTATACACAGGACACTCAAATGCAATTATTTCTTTCAGAAGATATTCATGAAATTGCATTTTGCCAAATAAACATTGTTAAATAAGATGTAATATGACAACTGCGAGACATTTGTCGCTGCTCCAGGCTTTTTTTTTTCTGATGATAAATGTTGTGTTTTTCTTGCACAGAAAGAATAACGATTGCGTTTGCTCTCTCTCCCTCTCTCTCCCTCTCCCTCTCTCTCTGTCTGTCTGTCTGTCTGTCTCTGGATTAATGACACCTCAAAGAAAAAGTAGTGAACAGAGTAACAGTGGAAAAAAAAACAACCTGAACAAAATTCAAAGAGCTCTGAGCCTCTGTATCAGACTGCAGATACCACTCAGCATATATTCTATAAAACACTGTTTGAACATGCAGTAACGTACAATGAATGTGCTGCTTAAGAAAACACTTGGGATTAGAAAAGTGTAGCCTCTCTGCGAATAAAATGGATTTAACCTTATAAGTGACATTAAGTGAGCTGCAGGGAGAAAGAGAAGAGTAGAAAGAGTGACCCATGAATAAATAAGATAAAGAAATTGTACAGATGTCACTTTGATTGAAATAAATCTTTACCATCTGCAGCCACGTCTCCCTTTTGATTTGTCGTAATCAGAGGACGCTCCTCTCAGCCACCGATGTCTGAGGTGCACATCAGTCAGCACATGAAAGCGAGAGCAGCGAGGAAGAGGCCCGGTTTCATTCATCCTCTGATATTCTGATGTCTTCCGCGGCAACTCTCTGAACTCTGCACAGTCCCTCTCTTTTACTTCTCATTTAAAAATAAAAGCTTTCCGTCAAAGCCTCTCATCATCTGGCTGTTTGATACCGTGGAAAATCTGTTAGACAAAAGCTGACAGGAAGTGAACATGTAGGAGTGCGGGAACACGCCAAAAAAAAAAAGGTGTTGATGGATACACCAGATGGTTGTAGCTGAGGCACATGGAAAAAACGTGATGAATATTCATATGTAGCTCCCTCTTTTGACTGTTCCCACATCACCTGAAAAGCTACATGATAATCAACCACTAAAGGTGTGTTTGGTTTATATTAATCATGAAAGAACATTATACACACGTGTTGCACATTTCTGCACTACAGTCGGGACCACAGATAAACTCAGCCTGTGATGGCGAGCCGTGGAAACTGGACCGCTGTCTTCCTTTGCAGAGTTTTGATTTGGCAAGGCTCTGTGGAGGGCAATGTTAGTGGGTCCAGACTGAAGTATCTCAACATCTTATTAGATGGACTGTCATGCTGGAGGGGCGCCAAAGAGGAGGAATTTGTTTCACCCAAAATTAGCACCTGATACCTGCCAAATACAGAGTAAATGTTGGCTGTGGCATGTAAAAATGGCAGCTCACCTGCCATCAAGGCATCTACGTAGATTCCAGAAGTAGCAAACAAAAACCTGCGACAGTTGCAGGGGAGGAAAAACCTTCATTTCATACATAAGTAACCAAGTAGATACTTAGGTTACATGCAAACCTCATCGCGAACAAAGGCGTACTTTCTACTTTTATAGCTTCAGGTTGACTTTCTTGATTAAAATTTGCTTCTTACTTTTTCTTTCTTACATGAGAGAAGAGGAGTTGTCATGTTCTGGCCTCTCAGGCTACTACTGTTAATGGGGATGTTTGCACCCTGAGAGGAAGCCTGCAGGCACTACTCAGGGCTGAAAAAATCTTGCCACATTCTCTGAAATATTTCAGGTAAAAAGGAAACCAACATTTTTATTTACAGTTAAGACATAAGAATGGAATATCATAAAGGTTCCTATCTAGGAAACTAAATGTGACTTTTTAGAGCATTTTGTTTGTTTGTGTACATAACCAAGTTTCTGTTTAATGCAAATCTTGTCATATTAAAATGTATGCACATTGTCTAGGGGCTTGCTTTGCCTCAGTGAATAGGGTGATTTTTCCAGTCTGTGTATAACTGCCAATGCACACCACGCATAAGAATAAGTATAAAAATTGAAAATCATTAAGTTTGTCTTTGACTTGATAAAATCGTTTCATTACCCACTTTATGGCTCGTATGTGTCTTGATATAATTTGCTCATCATCTCAGACTGTGATTTCAGTCTAAAAATGGATGCTTCAGTAACTCTATTCACTGTTTCATTAGGTGCAAAATAAAGGTGCCATTTTCATACAGTAAGAGGTAGATAAAAACTGGCAGTCGAAGTTTTAACCCGTTAACCCTGGTGTAATTTAAAAGATGGTCATGATGGGTAAAGATGAAACTCTGAATTAAAACTTGACAGGTCCTCCTAGTCTGTGACACATCTGGACTTTGACATCTGAGCCTCTTGCTCCTCCTCCACCTCCTCACCTAATTAACTGGTCTCCCGCTGCCTTCGCCTTTCCCAGAGAAGCTTTACGGTTTGATAGACAGTCAGAGAGAAAAGAGAGAACAGAGTGTTCGACCACAAAAGACTGTCAAGTAGAGAGAGACGTCCAAGGTTTTGCAACGTTCAGCGTCTTCTTCATTTTAATTGTGCCACACCGCAGGAAATGTTGTTTATGGACAACTCTCGTCCTTGGCTGCATATCCATCTACTCGAGGTGATTTTTCAGTAACCTGTGTGAACGCATTGTCCAATTAGCAACTGAGCATGTTGGCTAGCTTGGAGAGCCTTTTCCCCCTGTTCAAGGACACTTTATGGAAATGATGAGAACAAAATGCCGGGAGGAGTAAACAACGCAGTACAGAGAAAATACAAAGAAGCTCAGAGAGTTATTATGACTGACTGACTAGCGTAGCAGCCGTTAGCTCACCAGCTAGTTCCCCAGCTACCCCTGTGAGTAGTCCCTATATCACCGCCATCAGCCTCTTTCACTGCCTGTTTCACAAAGATAATTGTAATTTGTAAAACTGTAATACAATTTATCGCCCTGAGAACAGTGGATCTGCTGAAGGTTTGTGCAGGAAATCTGAGCTCTATTTCCAAAATGACCAAATCAGCAGGTAATCTATTTTCCAACTGTGAGCAATCAGTAGAATATTGTCTGATTGCTGCTTTCTGCTTGCCGGGGTAATGCATAAATTACACAATTACATTGGATCTAAGTGAGTATCTCCACACATTTGAATCCAAAGCCAAGCCGACTCCATCTATTCATCTTTCACTCAGTTATTCCTGTTGTGGTTATGGAGGCACGTCCACCAAATTACTGTTATGCGTGTAAAATGTTTAAAACGTTTGCTCAGACTTTGTGCAGCGTTTGATCAGAGAAATGTTTGATGAACCGGTGAATGACTGAGGATGTTCTTTTTTCACTTTTTCATTGGAGGTTATTGTGTTGGTCTGTGTTAGTTTGAATTATTAAATAACTGTGATGATAAAAATTATACTAGTACTGATCCCTGACAGGAAGTAGCCCCAGCAGTACTTACCAGGTCTGCTCAACTTGCTGGCTGGGCCAGTCCAGGCGACACATGTGGCCAACAGTACTGTTGCTCTTGGGGAAAGACCTGAGGACACTGAACACTGGGTAGGGCACCATGATTAGCAGTGACACCACCCAGGTGGCAGCGATGACGCGGTAGGCGTGGGATCGGGTCTGCCATGAGCGGGACTTCAGCGGGTTACAGATAGCGCTGTATCTTTCGATGGCAATGGCCACAAGGCTGAATGTGGAGATGCTGACAGAGATCCCTGCAGGGGAGAGAAGTCAAGCAATGAGAAAACATTTAGAGAATTGGTCCATCCACCATGTTTGTCCAAGGCAAGATACCTCAACTATGACTGGCATGAAATTAGCTGTGTTTGGTGCTGAGCAGGTAGAGGACAGTGGGTTTATCACAGCAGCGGCCTTTTGAGGCCGAGCGCTGCACTATAAGAGCAGTGAGAGTGAACCAAATCAGTAAAGTTGCACTGAAACTCTCTGTAGACCCTTTTTAGGATATAATCCACCTTCTCTGAATAGTGCTAGCACCTCTGTGATTATGACACTGAGTCTATAGGGTTCAACACGGGTTATATTCAGTCCAAGGCCAATTAGCTGTTGAATGTATGAATATACATAACCTGCAGATGAGTGCATAGCATGTGAGACATATTGCATTAATAAACTCATACCTGTGTGTCACTAGAGGAGCCCCCCCAGGAATAAATCCTCTGTCACTACGAGAGGCATCGACCTCAATCCATAATTTCCCTGCCACCCATTAATCCCCATTCACTGTTCCTTCACGACGGAAGTCCATATCCTGTCTAAACCATAGCTTTGCATTATCATTGAAGGGTGGAAGTCATTATGCAATTATGCATACTCCTATGAGCGTGCCACAATTCAATCTACAGGAACCATGTCAAGGATATTTGAGTCGTGGACTGCCCTATGGCTTGCTTGAGAGCAATTCATCCTCTCTGGGGTCAAACCAATGATAATCTCTTCCTTTCCACTGTGATAAGCTTTGCCACCAGATTAGGGATTAAGTGTATATTGTCAACCTTCAAACGTGTGGATTTTGACAGAGCTAAAGGATATTTTGGTGTGGGATTTTGATGTGAAGTCTGATAGAAACAAGAGAAGGGCTTCCTGCACTAACAGAACAAAAGAGGCTGACTTGTAGGGATACTCCAGAACAAAGAGAACATCATCTACACAAAAATGACATCTGAATGGCTTTTATGCTCCGCAAGCAGCCAGAGAGACTCTGCTGTGCATTATTAAAAGCGTTTCAGCTCTTTGCCAGGAGGGTAATTCTGATTGCCGCTACACTCACATGAAACCTGACAGAATATTACATGAAAACTAAAACCACCAGACGCACTCAGACGGAGAAAGGTATTTACATATTGTTACTCTAGTTCTATGTCCATTGACACAGCCTGAGAACTGCGCTTATTGGCTTAGCATGTGGGATCTCAAAGTGAGGCACACCTCTCTAGGGGGGCATGGAGGGCGAAACGGGAGGCAAAGATACTGCATGAGATGAAAGAGACAGGTGCATGTCATGTTCTATAAACCACAGGAAGTCAAGTTATTGTAGTTTGTCCCGCTGATGTAGACTGCTAACCTACACCAGGCACTTTTTGTTTTCGGCATCTCTTCTGGAAGTCTTAAGTCAAATCTGAACACACAGACATGAGTCACATATTTTTAGATTCAGTGGGACTTAGGCTCAGCGACCCGGCCCCGGATAAGCGGTGGAAAATGGATGGATGGATGGATGGGACTTAGGCTACACTTTCCGAGGATATCGCCTCCTATGTGCATCTTGAATAAGCCTGAGAATCATGACGTTTTATTCAGCATCAAAGAAATCCAGTCATAGTTGTCTGTCCATGAGTACACTGCAAACAGGAACTGCTAATCCGGCATACTTTTAATTTGCCAAAAATGTAAGCAAATATAGACAAAAGCAGGGCTTGCAGGGCTTGTAAGTTGTAGCCCACAGTGTGACTTGCTGAATCCACAGCAACATTCCTGTTTACATGCCCCAAAGCTTGGGCCATGATTATTTGCCAAAAAAGAAGTAAGGCAAAGAACAGCAATATTAATAGAAGCTAGGAGTTATGTGTTGCTTTGACGTCGTTAGCAGCCCCCACCTATGATCATACAATTTCTATTTTTGTTGGCCTTCGCTGTCTACAGGCTCAAGGTGAAAAGCCTTCCTGCACAGCACAGGGTGGAGCGGCCACAAGCCTCGTTCCATGACACAATTCTGTTGACCACTGTACACCGCCGGTCAACCAGAATAACCACCTCCACCTCTGGCTGAGCAGCAGGAGGTGGGTGGCACAGTCAACACATGCAGATCTTATTGGTGCACCGGCACTGTAAGAGTCTCGCACAATAAGTCTCTCACGCCCACACATCTCTTTCAAGTGCTAAGCACAGACGCAGCGAAAGACCAAATCACACACAAGGGGTTTTCTTTTGTTGATGCCTCAGTGCCGGCTTACACTGGCTGCAATGAGGAGCAGAGAAAGCGAGGAATTTAGGCTTTTTTTTCACCAGCATGGCAAAGTGGAGGAATAATCAAAATGCACAATGAAAGCAGTGAGTAGAACAAGAAAAAGAAGAAGCATATACATATATAGCGCTTTTGTAAAGTGCAAGACAAAGGGCATTGTAAAGAGAGCAGTAAAAGCAATGCATGTCTGTGGTAAATTTAAGTCTACGGCCATGAGACAGTTAGCTTAGCTTAGTGTAAAGAATGGAAACGGGGAAACAGCTAGCCCGGCTCTGTTTAAAGGTAACAAAATCTACCTACCAGCACCATCACTTTCTGTACAGATTAAACAATTGAGATGTAACATTTTAAGTAGTGACACTCTTGGCAAGCAAATAAACCTATTTAAATGTCAAAGTATTGATTCATGAAATTATTTTAAAAATGACATTGATTCTACAGGCTTGAAATCAAGGAAGGGTGCAGTTATACTGTTTTAGAAACAGGAATGAAGGAATGATACAATCATCTTCACCACCAACCAGCATTTACACCACATGAGGAGTCAGGCTATATTGCCTTCTTACGAGGCCAACCACCATGAGGTAGAATTATATCATTATATTTGGCAGAACACATATTTATATGCAATTGTTCAGTGCATGGATGCAGGAGTATGAGTAGCTCTGCCTACAGAGCCCCATTAGAGGGTGAAGCTTGTGTGAAATGGAGCCACAGGATTTCAAATGAGTGATGTCTTCAAACCCTACACTTACAAAGACTGGTAGCTGGGAGGTTATGTACTTTCATACTGAAAGGAAGTGCACTTCCAGGTGATGTATAGCACTGATAGTCCACTGATTTGAATTGATGACACGGTTGCAGGTACGCAGACAGCTCAAAGAAATTCAGAGCAGACACAGATGTGATTCTTGTCCAAAGGATTAGATTCTCATCCACGAGCACTAGGCCCACATTCATCAACCCTTCCAACATTTCAGTCCAGGTCCGCCTGACCATTTGTTTTATTGTTGCCAAGGAAAGCAAACACTGAGCTGAGATCAGCAGTACGGAACGATCAATTTGTTTGAAGACCTGTGAAACCAAACAGGAAATCTTGGTGCAGTGAAACACACTTTAAAATATACTGCAGGAGCTGTGTATAGATCACACTCTCCCATGCATCAATACTTAATATGTGCATTAAGAACACACAGCTGCATAAAAACTTGTGAAATCATCAGAAGCAACTGAAATGCTTCATGACCAGTGAAACAGATAATCCTGGGCACTTTTCCATGCCATGCACGTCTCACGTCTCTCAGTTATTGCTGCATGAAGTTCATGAGAGGCCAATGTTTGCTGTAATCCTGGTCTCACTCACGTCAACTCGCCGACTAAATGCACACATTCCCTCTGTGTCTCGGGATGAAAAAGAAGCTCTAATCCCTTTTCTTGTTCACTAAACTCGAGTCAGGCAAACACTCACAGTAGGCTGCTGGATACCTGGCTTTCGAGCGAAACTGAAAAGGTTTGGAGTCGAGGGCCTCCCAGCGCACCTCAACCTGGGAGAGGAGATTTACATTCCTGAGCTGAAACTGCGCCTCTTCATTCTCAGCTCACACCTAATTCTGTTAAAGTGGCATAAAAACTCAAACTGGAAAACACGTGTTATACTGTTGGTGCCAGATGCCCTTGCAGCCAGCTCTGTAAAGGTTTCCTGGAAGACACGAAAAACTCAAATTCTAATGCATTATGCAGACTGCACCGAAGGGGGGGGGGGGGGGGGGCTGACTTAGCTGGTAAGTTGGTTGGTAATTGCATCATATGACCAGCAACAAAACACACAATCATGGATACATACATGTGATTGAAGACTGCACACACACACACACATATGCAGAATATTACAACATCGATCTCACAGCTGCCACTGAAACAGCACAGCAGCTATGATTCACAAGATTATTGAGCTAGCGGCAGATAGATGGATGCACGGACGAATGGGTGAAGAGAATGGTTGGATGGATGGTGTATTGTATGTCTAATGGGTGCTGGCTGACTGATGAGTTTGTAAAGGGTAGATGAGTTTGCCGAGCATGTTTGCCACACAATCAATGGGTGAGGATCGGCACAACGATCCTGTGTATTGATTGGTGTTGGCTGATATAGAGGGCCTTCTGCTCTTCAGAGGCTCAGGTCAGACTCTTGAGGGAGGTGTGAGTGATATAGGTTTTTACATGCTTACTTATTTTTGTTGATGAGCATTTAAATGATCTTTTGCTCCAATTATCATGTCAGGATGTACAGCATGGGCACTGAGCTTGGGGACCGGAGGTCAGGGGGACAGTTAAAAAACAAACATTATTAATATTCATCAGATATCTTTTGGCCCTACCAGATGGCACTAAGGCTAGCATGTTTTGACTTCTAATGGCGCCTGATATTAGCAACCTGCATACAACCTTTTTTCCGTTTGCTGTTTGCGCAGGGCAATGAGAGAGGTTTGCCCTCAGGATTCTCTGCCAGACAGCCCTGAAGGCAAATTTCTCCCATGTGCCCTGCGCAGTTCATGTGTACGTGACGTTTTTCATCCCTTGAACAGCACAGATTGCTGCTAATGTGCAGATTTAACAGCCAAGGAACATTGTTGAACATTTTCTACTTAGTAATATATAAAAAAAAAAGTGTCAATGACCTAGACCCACATATTTTGCAAAGACACAAAGTTGAATTTCAGTGTGCCACTTTTGTGTGTAACTGGACCTTAATTCATGGTGTGCTGCTGATGGTTCTCCCCAGATTTTTAGTCTTTAGAGCAGAAGAACCTATAATACCAGTCATCGTTTGAGACATTTAATTCAAACCTAGAGAAAATAAGATGTTGTTGCAGTTTTCAAGAAGCTGAGCCAGGAAGTGACATCTATCACATTTGCAGTGGAGGACATCCTAGTCATTAGTCACAGTTTGATAAAATGCCAGCATTCATAATGGTTAAGTGAGTCATCATTTTACAGTCATTATCAGTTCGACTACCTTGACTGAAGAGCCCAAGACAAAGTGGGCAAATCAGAGAAAGTTTGTATTTAAAGTCCGAGGCAGCTGGGTCTCCTGCCCTCCTCATCACAGCTCAGAGAGCCCAGTAATTGAAAAGGAGATTCAGCGAGCCTGTTCTCACAGATGGTGCATCGCATTTCTGAGACAATAATAGGATTGTGGACCTCACCATTCAATAGCTCCTCTCAACCATTCAGAGGTTAAAGTGAAGCGAAGAGACAGAAGTATTGTAGCGGATCTCAAGTTTCTTTGCCATCTCTTGTACTTCAGTCTGACTCAGGCCTCACGTGGCACCTTGACCCTGGCCTGATGGGAGCCAGCTCATCGCTAAGTCACACTCCTGAAGACGTGTGACTGTTCGAGCATTTTCAGCACGACGGTTACCTTCTGACAGGCAAAATGAAGCCTCTCTGAAAGATAGGCTCTAAAGCTGGATCACATTTACTGATCGGCTGTCAGCCACAAAGAAAAAAGGCCGGATTTCGATGTTAGGATAAGAAAACCACCTGCTGCAAAGGTACTTACAACTACCTTATTTTGTGGTGTAGCAGTAGCTTGATGTTTCTAATATGAAAACCATATATAACATGCTGTATATTTTAATAATATTGTGGTATGGAGTAATATCAGATTTATTCAACCTCAGGAAAGCATTTGATGCTAACACAAAGTGTGAATAAGCTTTCTGATCCTTTAAGGAATAGTTTGACATTTTGGGAAATACTCTTTTTTGCTTTCTTGCCAAGAGTTAGATGAGAAGATCAGTACGGCCATCCTGTCTGTCTGTTCAGTATGATGCTACAACCAGCAGCTACTTAAATTAGCTTAGCATAAAGACTGGAAATGGGGGAAACAGCTAGCCTAGCTCTGCCCAAAGGTAAGAAAATCTGGCTCACATCAAGCTCACTAATTAACACGTTACCTTATCTACATATTATCTTGCTTGTTTAGTCTGTACAAAAGTCCATCCTTTATGCCAAGCTAAGATAAGCTAACCAGCTGCTGGCTGTAGCTTCATGTTTAGCGCACAGACAGGAAGTGGTATCAATCTTCTTGTGTAGCGAATAACCATATTTACTGGAATACATCAATATCAATTTCCTTTGATGAAATTAAAGTCCAACTGAATTTCCTGCGTAGTGTAGCTACATTTATGAATGCTAGTGGTCAGTTTGTTTGTAAGACTTCCATAGAAGAAAGGCAGCATATGCTAATGATATTCGTTATATTGTTTTCAGTCGCCAAGTCTTTAAAATAAAGAATTAAAATAATGTAAAAAGGCTGTATTGATCCATACGAAGCCCTCACCGATTACTTTGCCAGTTGGAGAGATTTATGACTTAGTAAATAGTAGTCCATCCCTTATTTGAAAAAACAGCAAATGGAGCAGTTTGAATTGATTGTAATAGTAAAATGTTGCAGTTAGGCTCCGGTTTGAAATAAACTCTTCATCCTCACCCATAAAGTAGGTGACGGTTTTGCACATAGCGCCGCCGAAGATGAAGTCCTCCAGGATGTTGGGGATGAGGGTGAACGGCATGCAGAAGATGGCCATCATGAGGTCGCTGACCGCCAGTGAAAGCAGGAAGGAGTTAGTGACGGTCCGCATGCGCTTGTTCAGCATCAGGACCACGATGATCAGCAGGTTGCCGAAGACGCTGATCAGGAAGATGAAAGAGTAGAGCAGGATGCGAAGCGAGTCCATCTCTGACAGAAAGAGAGAGAGAGAGGACATTCATGTAGTTCAGCTGATCCGTTATAGGACGGAAACACATTTGCACAAGTGAATTACAGAGTACACAACTTTGAATTAATGGGACACGCTGGATGAATGTTGTGTTGTCTGTCTTCTAAAATAGGAAATATCAACTTGCGTGCTTGTGTGGGTATTTATTCTTGTAGTCGTGAGAGACAACCAAATGTTTAATGTTACTGGGAACGGCAATAAGAGAAGAAGAAGAAGAAGAAGAAGTGGAAGAACAAATAAAAGAGGCAGAAGAAGAAGATTGATGCATTAAATGAGCTGGCTTCTTCCGCCAGATTATAAAAAAACCCCAAAACAAGTTAACATATTTCTTAATTTGAACGCAGCGCTCTGTTTCTTGTAATCATTCAAGCAGACCACATATTAAATGACACATGAAATAATAAATTGAGCACACATTGAATAACCGGAACCAAGATAACATCGATTACATGAAGAGAAGAGACTGTATCAGGCTGTTCACCTGGGAAATAAGACTCCGGGCGCACAAACAGCACCCTGAGTCTATTACAAGACAGAATAACTTTGCATAATCAACATCTTAAATTGTGCTAGTGTCAATATCTTTCAGCTCGCCCCGCCTGTGAGCCAAACAGTAATTTAAATAATAAGACAGACAGAAAAAGCTGAAGACAAACACCATCATAAGTGCTGAGCAAGACTGTCAGGTGGTAACCTCGGGATGAAAGTCAAACTGGAAAAACAAGATCAAATCAACGTTACATTTATTTAGCTGACACTTTTATCCGAAGCGATTTACAGTAGCTGCGTTACACCGACCCTAATATTCTACTAATAATGGGATTAACAGCCCAATCAGAATAAAAATGTCTCATGTAACCGCCTCAGTCAGAAGAGAGGGACCTGATCCGACCTGATCAATTGGGTTGAGAGGGGGGCTGTAAACCTCTGATAATTCGTTCAATAAAAATATTACCACCTAATAACCATGTAAATGCTTAATCCAATCACCGTTTCTCTCTGGTTGGAAAAAATCTATTCTTTCTGCGCACTTTTGTCCCACGTGGGGGGACGTGAACGGGTTTCCGGGAGGGACAGAAAGCCAACTGCTCTGTGGCTGATACGACTTACAAGATTTAAGGATTGTTGGACGTACATCAGCTTCATGGATAAACCTGCCTCTGCATAGTAATAATAGAGCCCTTTCTATGCAGGAGTATCACCTGACAAATCAAACTAAGAATGAAAGAAACACTCTTCTAAAATAAATGTGGTTTCCTTCTTTCAGCCGTGACATACTTCAGTGAGAGCAGGATGGCCCAGCCAGAGGGTTTTTGGGATGCTCTTTTGCTCACACCAGCCTGTCACAGCGAGTCTGCTTGAGATGTATAGTATCTAAGAGGACAAGGTCGGGGCAGGCCGTGTGTTGCGCTGACTGAGTCCTCTGATTAGAGACAGTGATGTGGGACAAGTCTGCAGCAGAGCCTGCAGACAGAGCGGCACACAGCATCACATTGAAGGCACAAACACAAACGCACACACTCCTGTAACAGTCCTGCAAGTTCACACAGTTATCTCTCATGTGTGGTGTTTAAAACCACACATTTAACATTAATAAAATCGGTTGTTAACTTTGCACTTACTCCCGTTGCTCTGCATGATTTGTGCAGTAACAATAATAATAATAAACTTTATTTATATCGCACCTTCCATACAGGGGGTGGAGCAAAAATTGCTTTACAAGAGACAGAATAAATAAAGGAGAGAAAGAAACACATAATAAAATAAACTACTGTACTAATCTGAGAAAACTGATGTTCCTAATGTTGTAATTTCATCATCTTAAAACTAGGGTTTACATTTGTTGACCTTTTGTTGGTTTTAGGGCGTCTAGCCAAAGAACTGCAGTTGAAAATTAGACAGCTGGCTAGATTAATGTGTGTTGTCCTTATAAATATAGAAAATTAAATTAAAGATTGTTTTGATGGGTCCTTCTCTCTGGCAATAGCCTACAGCAAAATATGTACTATTTGACCATTAAAGGAAAAGCAGTAGCAGTTTGTTCACATAAATATTCAAATGTTGAGGAAAAGAAGCACTACACAGCAAAGATAAAAGTAGACGAGGTCTGGATCTGAACCCGAGAGTCCCGGCTGCTCAACTGCAAATATTAATGATTCTTTTTCATAAGAAAATCCTCTGATGGCTTTGACAGCGGCTTCATTCACCTGTGGACGGACATGCGCTCTGTTTCAGCCACTGGGATATAAATCTGGTGACACCTTTGACAAGAGTTTGATATACACAGCAGCATTATGGGGGGAGCCCCCACTGGCTCAGCAGCTTCTATTGTGTTAGACTTTGTGTGATCCAGCCGAGTGAAAATGGAGCTAACCGGCGGTATGTTGGCTCCCCCTGAGCCTCGCGACTGCAGGACAATTCACTTTGGCTCCTTTGACTCCCTCTGAGAGTTGTTGTGATGATGTGGAACATTTCATCCACGACCCAGCACCGCTGCAGCTTATGTTAGGTTATGTGTTGTGTTTTGCGCTGTTCGTACTGTGTATCCTAATTACAGTTTCCCCGTACAGATCATTATAGTTTCATCGCTTCACTTTGTCTCGTCTTTAGGCGAGGATTAGCAAGTCATTTGAAAGCTTTGTCACGGATTAGAGGATGTGGCGTAAAAGGAGATTTTTTTTTTTATGGATTGACTTGACGCATGATCATTAATAATGAGCAGTAATAATCTTAAAGGTCATATGATTGAGATGCAGAAAAAGCCGTCGCCATCAGGCTGTGTTTCATAGCAAGCCCCAGTGAGATGATGAAGGGAGAGAGATGACTGTCAGCTGCATCCAAATCTGACGTTACTCTTAATTACAAGTGAGCAGGAAGCCCTTTGGAAAGAACCTGTGAAGCAGTAGACAGTTATGAGTCAGTTAATGAGTCCTGAACTTGTGGGAGTCAGCAACTAATTCCCTTTTTCTCAAGTACTGTTCAAGTAAGAGCTAATGTCGTACCTGCACTCTGCAACATGTAAAATCGGGCTGCAACTATTCTAAAATTCATCTTTTTAAGGGTTTTAGGAAAGAAATGCGATAACCAGTCGATTTTTAAAAAATGCCACAGCGTAACTTTAACTTACAGATATGAGTGAAATCCAATATAACGCTGATATAACGTGCAAACACATTATCACAGAATTCTGTCTGACAGCTGAAACGTTATGGAACTACATTTCCCAAAGTACTATTCTGCTGAGACATTTACAATTTCTTCCTTAAAAGGAAAAACATCCTAAAATTGTTTTCTTTCTTATTACAAAGAAGTCAGAGACATGAGAGGAAACGAGGTGATAAACATTTATCATTGATTGACTTTTCTGTAGCTGCATAAAACCTTTTCTCATCTCAGTAAGAGCAGGGAAATGGTCAAATTGAAGATGAGATGATTTTGGGTCTTTATAAAACCTGCCATAACATGATTTGATCGCATGATTTTGGCAGGAAGGTGAATAAAAACAAATCACTCTCAGTATCTTTTGTTAAGAATAATGAACTTGTCTGTGCGCTCTGCTGTAATTTGCCTTCTTTGGTGTCTATCTGCTACACAGCACATGAAACAATCTGTCTGAATTCAAGTCAGACCAGACTGTGTTTTGAAATTGATTCTTTTTTTATTTGCTAGGCTTTCCAGGCACATGGACCTGCTGGTTTTTACACATGAACATCCGTTTTCTTATAACCATTAATGGCTGTGTTTTGGAGCCATTTCTTTCTTAGCTAGTAAATACTCCAAATTGGGAATAAACCACGACAAACATGCTCGGCATGGATGTTTCCTCAGAGTGGTTAGGTTGCTTCGGGAAGCCTGATTTGCATCCACACTGCCAATAAATCACATCAGAGCACTTAAAGCCCTGGCTTTAGTGCCATCATTCTTTCGCTGGCTTGTCACAGCTAATCAGACGCTGCATCTTGAGCGTGACAGCTTGTCTTGTAGCCTAACAGATTTAGCCAAAAGACAGGGATCAGGACAGCGTGCTTTTGACCTCTACTTCATATTCAGCTCAATCACAGAGCAAAATACTGATTTCACCTTGTGTCATGTATTTGGATCCCTTTTAAACCTGTCTGAAAGAATAAAGCTCCATCTGTGGGCTTTATGACAAACCCCTGTTTAGTTTGTGAAATGTTTGGACTGTAGGCCTTTTTACCTCTATACAATATAAAAAGTGGGGGGGGGATGAATGATTTGACAGCAATTTAGCATAAAGTGCTCAATGTGCAGTATCCCATCTCTGCATCACATTTGTTCACAGTAATGAGGCAAGTTACCGTCAATCAGTCCATCCCATGAGCGAGTAATACTGATCCTACATGACTTTAACGTTTTTGGAAGTTGGAGACAACTTGCACACATTCAGTTACCCACGAGGCCTTGTCAGACATGTATGTTAGCTTCTGATTTCGTTAGTTCCTCCTTGCTATTCACGTTAGTATTTGAAGATAAAAGTGAATAGTTGAACTTAAAAATTATGATGCAGCAGGACGCTTGAGAAGATTAATGGCAGATAGCACGTGTACAGTAGGTGTGCGCTCATGTTATTGCGCTGCCGCACCAAATTCAGTAAATCCTCGTTCATTCTGCGGTCTGCAGGCACAATGACAGGAGATGCCTGCCAATGTTCGACCGTCGGGCTGGCTGCAAACTGTGTATTAAATTCCCATGAAGTCCATCTTCCCAGTGAGTGTGCAAACCAATTTCTATGGTAATAAATAATAAGCAATAAACATTAATTAGTCCAGGAACTATAAATGATCCGGCACATAACCCACGTAAAATCACAAAGTGTTTTTAACACTCCAGTTCTTGCACTGATTAAACAAACAAGAGAAAACCTGCTTATTAGTGAGCTTTAGAGATGCTGTTTCCCTCCTATCGTCAGGCATTGTGCTAAGCTAAACTAACCGGCGGCTGACAGTAGCTTCATGTTTAGCTACAGATATGAGAAGTGGTATCAAGTTTGACATCTTGTCTTGCTCTTGGCAAGAAAGTGCGTATTTATATGAATCCCGGGCAAAATGCCAAAACATTCCCTTGAAACCCAAATTCGATTGTTTTGTTAACCATGTGTTCGCCGTGACGACGAAGGTCCGGTACGCCTATATGTCATTGGCCTATATATGTGTCATTGGCAAACCTATTCTGTAGTTTTGGTAGGACACCTGCCATCCTCAAGCCGTCCCCGAGATGCCCTCACACTTTTCCACCAGACTTCTTAATTCACCTGTTCTCCCGTCCCTCATCAGCCCTGCAGTCACATGACCTTCTGCTCCTTCACATGCTCACCTGCCTGTCCGTCATCATCCACTCGCATCACACACCAGCTCAGCTCCTTTCTTCCGTCGCCAGGTCATCCTAGTTGCTATACGCCTTGTGTTTCTCTTTCTGCCTTCTGCTTCCGTTACCTGTAACCGGTCTTCCTGCCTGCACCAGTTTGCCTCTTGTCCACTTCCCATTGCCTTGTACAACCCATCATGACAGTAACAGGCTAAGACACCTGTCAATCAAGGAACATGCACCCTTGATGATATAATTAATGGAGCAGTCATTTTCTTAATTGCCACTAAGATACTCATTAAAATAAGTGAAGTTATCAGTTGCGACTGTAACTTGTTGAAACTGATTAAATGAGAGTTTCCTCATTCGCTTCAGTATAATCACTGGAACCAGCACTTTGTAGCTGCATCGTAAGGGATTTCCCTGTCAAATTAACCATTCAGCTGAGGTGTTTGCCGCTTGATTCCCATAAATCACTGTGTAAACAAAGCCAGCGTTGAGGCACCAGTGTTTCCAAAAGGGAACACAATGCAGTGAAACTACTAATTGCACTTTCCCAGGACTGCAGAGGTGAGATTCAGACTTCAGAGTAAAAATCTATCAACAATTACGCCTCATAAATGTCAGAATCGTTGAACTTCCTCCCTCGTTACGTATAGTTGCACGGGGGGGTTGTAAGCCCTATTAAGCAGGGGTTTTTTGCTTTGTCACTTATACCACAGTTAGCCGACAGTGAAATGAGTCCTGCATCATGTGCATTGAGTCTATCTGAGAGCAGATAACCCCATTAAACTTCAGCCCATTCCTCCTCTGTAGGTAATAAATAATAAAGCCGGTGTGCAGCTCAATACAGCTATTGCATAGTTGAGGGAGTCCTGCACATGTTTATTTGTGCTGTCATACACCCATATGATCTGTTTTTTATGGAATGATCTGACGAGATGAATGCATATAAAAGCTATCTCCTATTGATTATACTAACACAACGTTGTTTAAGCTCTGGAACGTGGATTGTTCACAAGCTCCTTATCAGGAAGGAGGATGCTCCAAATACCTTGCATGCTGCTTGTTTCGCCTCACCAGCTCATTTCAGTTTTTCCCAATTGTTTGTCCTGATCACCGTGGTCATGTTATGACAGTCTCCATCATTGTGCACACGCCCAAAGGGAACAAGATGCTAATTTCTTCTACAAGACGCCTCGTCGTATAAATTGGTTATATTAGGAACTCCTGAGCTGCTGCAATAACAAGTCTCCAGTCTTTTTTTTTTTTACCCAGAGCCCAGGGCGGCTGGTTGTTTTCGCTCTGATAAATGAAACAGTGTTCATTTAATGCTTATGAGGTCACATGCATTCAAAAGGGACGGGGGTGAGCTCAACAAAGTGTCACTTTGAATCAGTGGGGGAACGGAGAGCGTTCGGGCCCGAGCCAAGGTGCAACTACAGATGTTGCTCCACATAAGCGGGGGGGCCCTGTCTGAACTGCTCTCCAGAGTCCTGAAGGATTACTGTAATGTGGTGTGTGTCAGCCTGTACTGTGGGAGGTTTACAGCTGCTGCTTCAGCTGTAGCAGCAAACACGGCACACAGGAGATGGCGTAAAGCAGCCTGTGTCTTCTACATTTGGACAATTTGTTTACATTTTGGCACCATTAAAAGCTTGCAGAATTAACTATTAGCAGCTCCATGGATGCACAGATAACTACCACTGGACGAAAACTTTGAAACGTGATGATTCTCAGGCAGGTTCTGGATTTATACATAAGAGCGTCTTTTATTCTCTGATTTCTAAGCGCATATATGGACATTTATTCACAACTGACATCAGATATAACTCAGAGAAGGAGTGTGATTGTTGGGTGACCTCTCACCTCACACAGTATCTTTGGCTCACCTCTCTCTGCAGGGGAGGTAGTAGTGTAATGAAGTAGCCCACGGTGCACAGTAATTATTTGAAATGTGATCAGCAATTGTAGGTTGGCCAGATAAGAAGAATAATATACTGTATATAATATATTTAAAGGTCTAAACATCAAATATCTCCACCCATTGTTGTGTATTTAATATTCTCCATCTCAGGGATATCGAGGAGAAGTAAAGGACAAGAACAGAACTGCAAATCTTTATACTTTCCTGCACAAAACTGTGCAGCTCTTTCATTTAAATAACCGTCCTATTGTACATATTTTTTCACGTTGCATTTATGCTTCTTGACTTGCAGTACTTGCTTTATCTTTGTACTCGCTATGTTTGTTGTTATGCACCAATATACCAGGACAAATTCCTTTTATGTGAAACCCACTTGGTAATAAACATGATTCTGATTCTGAATGCATGAGTTTTGCCACAGAGCGAGAGAGCATCTGTCTCATTTGTCATCTGTCCTCGGGTGGAGTTTTGCTAACCTGGTTTGCACCCCATGAATTTACATTTATTTTTCAGCTAACATGGTTCCAGTTTCTCAAATATGAACATTTTGCTGTTTTTCTATATGCAATAATTGAGAAACTAATCGGCAGATGAATTGATAAGAAATGTAAGTTGTGCACATAGAAAACATTTACATTCATTTAAACTCGCAAGTGTTTTTATACTCAAATACTCAAAAAGCATCGCTTTCTGTTCAGAGTTAACTATCGAAACAGGTGTCCACTGCGTGAATGAAGTTGAGAATTATTGCTAAAACAAAGATGTGATTTGGACTCGTTTTCCCAACATAAGAAATTGTTTCTTTCCAGATTCAATACAGATATGAAAGTATTTTTCACTTTCTATCAGAAGGTCAGTCTTTTTGCAAGTGAAGGACAAAATCTCCAACTCAAGGAATTGGACACATGTGGACGGTTATAGGGCTTCCATTTGCTGCCCCCATAATCAGGCTCCACTGCTCTCCCACAGCCGAGCCGAGGTCCATTAAGGATAAAGGTAAATAAAATGTCACATGCGTGTGAGAGGGGGGGAACACGCCCCACCGAGTCGAGCCTGTAGGCCTGTACTGCTGATCATGTTCCAGCCTGCATGCCTCCAGTATAAGGTCAATAAAAGTAATGCAGCACAGAAAGAGGGAACGGCTGTGAATTATTTAGTGGGGGAAGATTTGAGATTTTCTTGATACTGCAGCAAGGGAGGGGAGGGGAGGGGTGGGGTGGGGTTTGGGGGGTTAAAGACGAACTCTCGCCCACGTTCAGACCTCAAAATCAGCCCTTATTTTCCACTCGGGTCCTGATAGGAGATGGAGCTCGGGGGTGGCATCTGGGGTTGGGTTTAATCTCCTCAAATATGCAAGAAAACTAAAGCTGCTCAGTCTGATAGTGGCATAATTGATGGAGAGAGGCGCAGCAGCCAGCTGGGCGGACGAACTTGATTTAAACAAACTCTTGATTGCAAATCATTTTTATGCCAAACACAGTAATCAGGCAGGCAGTGGAAACATGAGCACACATGCCACTTTAATATAGCTGTGATCAAATTACAATACGTCCACTGGTTACAGCTTTAAGCAGGTAATCAGTCATAAGGTTGCACAAACAGCATTATGAAATAGAAGGACCACTTGTTTTTCCAGTGCTTCCAAATCCTGATGATCAGTTAAACAAACAAAACACTAAACCCATCTCTCTGGAGCCAGATGTTGCCCTTTTGCCTCATGGAAGCACATGGATGCCATCTGAAGCACAAGTACAGGTAAACACCCCACCCAGCTTGATGTGCAGGAGATCTTACCTCTGGTTCTGGTGGCCGGTCTGGGGAGGACGGAGCTGTTCGAGCAGCTGATGTTGTAGTCATTAACTTCCATGCTGAGGTTCCCCTGCTGCTCAGCGCAGCCCGCTGCCACCTCCACCACGCTCACATTCACCCCCTGCAGAGCCATCCTCTCTTAAAAATCAACTTGCCACCGTCGCCGAAGATGAAGGCGTTGTGAAACTTGGGAAATGTTCAACTCTAACACGGTGGACTAAGTGCAGGAGAAGCGGTTTAGTCGTGAGGGGAAACCCCCGTGAAGCGCAGCGCAGCGCTCACCGCACCGGACTGAAGCAGCCCGACTGTGAAGGAATGAAGCTGCGCTGCTAAGGCAACTGAGGAGCTCTCTCCTGCTCTGTCTCTCTTTCACACATACGCTCACTCTCTCCCTCCCTCCCTCCCTCTCTCTCTTCATTAAACTGTCGCTGTAACACTACAACCGAGGCAAAGCAGGAGGATGAATAGGCTTCTTATCTGTGCAGCTGCAAGGTGGGGTAGCTCCAGGTTCTTCTATCCAAACTGAGAAAATGAGTTTAAATTGCAATTATCGAAGTGACAATGGAGGTTAAATGTACAGAGGATGTTGGGAATTTGAAGTTCCCCTCATGTGACGGCGCATTTTAGCATAATTTAGCATTGTTTTGGTATATGCCAAAATGCTGAATGCTACCTGCTCAATATACAAATGCTTTTTCTGTAAATATATAATGGAAACTCTAAAACATTTATTTATTCAGTGTGCACATTTCCCCCCATTAAAACATATTTTGGTGATTTGTTAGACATTAAAACAATCCTAATTTAATTTGCTCAATACTTTAGCCATATTTTACATTAAAAAAATAGAAATTATTTCCTTATGTTACATTTAAACATAAATATACATCTTCAAACACTATCACTTTTACAAACCTGTAATAAAAAATTAACCATTTAATCAAACTCTTCTCTTCTGTCACGGTCAACTAAATAACCTTTATTTTTTCTTTCATCTATAACTGTTTATCTATATATTGCACTACATTCCCTGAAAACTCAGGATTACACATTGTATTGTGCAAAACAAATGTTTTCACTAAAAGTTATTAAGCAGCTAAAGAGACAGATATTTCATTCAGGAGTTGGAGAGCAACAACATTGGACTTAGATTAATCAGGTGGCCATGGTTACTGACGTTGGTGTGTGTGTGTGTGTAAATAACTGTTCACCATACCAACTTTATAAGACATGTCAGTGTTGTGTTGGCATGCTTCTGCTGCCCCCAAGTGGCCCAATAACAAACAAAGTACCAATACTGCACCACAATGTCGAACTCAAGTACTATAGATTAAATACACTATATACCACTGTGTGCGCAGCTGGTCGAGGTTTAGCTTTTATCTACTGTGTATATACAGTTACATAGTTTAGTGGTTCCCAATCTAAGGGTCGGGCACCCTAGAAAAGATCGCAAGATAAATCTGAGACAAAACAAAGTTCTGCTAAACACATTTGAATGTATTTTCTTCTGCTTTTTTGTGAATGATTGGACAATTGTACTTCACTGAGGAGTGTAGAAGGGAAAATCACTGTTTTGTGGAACTAGACACTGCTTTTTTTTATAAGCCAAAAAGGTTGGGAATCAGTGGTTTGGTGTTTTAATAATGCATTATATTTTATATATATATTTATCATATGTTTCTTAAATGTAAAATCTGTCAAATGTAGTGGAGTAAATGTAAATGTAGTACAGCATAGAAGAAGAATAAAATTACAGTTTTATATTTCACATAACCCTCAGTGTCCAATCCCCGATGGCCAAAAAACACCTGCAAAGGGTTTCTTTTCATCAGTGGGACAAAGTGCTGCAATTCTGCAAGGTTTAGAGGAGAGCACCAGCTACCTTTATCCTAAATTGTCTGGTGATTTAAAGCCGAGGACGGTGCCTTGGTTACAAATTGCTTTCTGGCACAGTACTGCACACCCTGTATCACCCTGTATTCTTTTTGTGTGAATGCCACAGTCTTGTTTACACTCTGACTGTTGATTTAAATTTCATTTAAAGTGGAGAATGTCTGAGTTTTTTTTTTTTTTTCTTTTTTTTTTTATGTAGCCTGTGGAACAACTGTTAAATTTTCCATTTGGCTATTTGTCCGACCCGCAGGAGTAAGGTGATAGGTTCTGGGACGCCTGATGTGCAACACGATGGATTTGTTTTTGGGGAGCGATCTCAGAGTGCCTCGGGGTTTAGTTCATGTGTTACCGCTTGAGAAATGAAACCGATGCACTGTGGGGGAGGTGGGCTGCAGTGCTTGTGTTTGTGATTTGTTAGATGGTTGTTGTCAGTCCTGCTGATGCTTTCTGCCGCTGTTGTTATTGCTTTCATGCTGCTGTTGTGTGGGAGGGGGGGGGGGGGTGCGCTGCTCCAGCTTGGCTAACATGTGCTGGTGTTTCTTCCACGTTTTTTAAAGACAACGGCTTGTTAAAAGTAGTGCCAAGCAAAAGTCCCTTCAGCTTCCTCTCAAATCTCTGATGTTGTGAGTTTGGGCTGCTGCTCCATATTGATTTTCACTGTACCGAGGTCTTCACGCAGGTCATGACCAGCATGTCTGATGAGATGTGGGAACTATTCACCATCTGATTCTCCAGGGTGTCAGAACATCCCACTCCAGTAGAGGCATTTTGCTTTAGTCCAAGTGAGATTTCTTGTGTAAAAATCCACTGAAGCAAAGGCAGCTCTGGTAAAGCACTAAAGCTACCGTGCTGTGCATAGAAGGAAAAGTCGATCCGCCCCTTTTAATAATTCGTGAGTGCCCCAGAACGGCTCAGTCAACTGTAATGAACATATTCAAATCTCTCCTAAAACAAAAAAAACAGGACACCTGACCTTTAACTTTGCTAAATTATTGGTAACAGTGGAATGGTGCATGATTTTATCGCATGAACCGCCTTGGGGCACAATAATAACACACCGTTACATGAACTTGTACAATTAGTGGATTTGTCCTTAGTGGAGGCACATTGTCCTTATAATGTCACTACCAACAGTCCCATAAAATAAACCACCTATTCGATCTTCAAAAGGAATTCAGCACAGTTAAAAATAATACTATGTAATACATTTGACACTACGGTGTGTTAACCTTGTTAACTGTTTTAAATATTCAGTATCTTAATCTCAAATAGTAAACTTGCTCAAACCAGAGGTACTTTGAGTTTTTAGAAATAGGTGTAAAATCATTTTATTAAAGCAAATTAAAAGAGGAGAGATTGGTGTATGCACTTAGTTTTTTTGTAAATTGTACTTTGTGTATAACGAGTGATACCGATTAGTTAAAGCAAAGTCACAGGTTTTACGGTCCAGTCAGTTGTTATTGTTATCTTGACTTGAGGCCACCAGGACGATAAGACGTTAGCTAGTCTTTTTGTTTCAATGCTATATAAATGTAGCCTTATTTGGTGCCTTTGCATGTGCGGGTCACGTGTTGAATCTGCGTCTGTAACCCTGTAACAGATGATATGAAAAGATGTTTGCTGCCAAACCCTCACTGCACTTGAGCTAGTTTCTCATAGTTCCAGGGTCCTTAAAGGGTGTCGGAGGCTCTCCTCGGAGTGTGTGCATTTGGAGGTTTTTGACATGAAAATGTTTGACAACTTCTCTGTTAGGCTTTCGTTGTTGCCCCAGGTATATTCTCCTAATCCTAATCCTGTGATGTGATTATTTTAGTTTGGCACATGGACTGGAAGCAGGGGGTAAAACTACCTTGGGTTTGTCCAACTGTTAAAAGAAGCTGCCTTCCGTCACCTCTGAAGCTCACAAATTAACACAAATTGGCAAGAAAGCTAACAAGCAAATGTATTTCCCAAACATGTCAAACTATTAATTTTCTTACTGGACTTTGCTTTTGCTTTTTGTTTAAATAAAGGTAAATCCAACATAAATAAATGTCACGCACACCGTTCACTCAAGTAAATAGCTTTCTCCCACAACTGGAAATTTGACATTTAAAAATACTAATATGGAACACATTTCCAGAGTAATGACGCCGTGAGGCTGAAACACATTTAGTAGCAAACACAGTCACTCACACGTGAACGTAGCACCAGCAGACACTTCACCTTTAATCCACACAAACCCTAAGGCTCCTCAGGAATGTGTGCACCAAAACCTTGTCACTAACTTTGCTTAGCAGTCTGTCCAGACACTGATGCAGCTCCAAGGTAACGCACCTCATAACACAAAGAGTCCAGTGCTTGAATAAACGGTTGGAGCCATAAAATGCTGGATGAAAACTAGACAGACGAGAATGTCCGAGCACATAAAGTAGCAACAAATAATTTAAATCAACTCTAATCCCCGAGAATAATCTCTTAATCTCAGCGGTGCATGTGCCCTAAACCAAAGATGCTAAAATGGTAAGATGCTATCAGTGGGGTTACGGTAATATTATGCGTGAGCACACACACACACGTACAGACAGGCCGTTTTTGAAATGTTGTAAGCTTGTGTCTGAGTGCAACACAGCGTCCTGCCTCGCTCATCCAAAAGCATTAGTGCTTTCATCCATCATTATAAAGCAACAGCCTGTGATGTGTGCTTTGATTCCCTGTCTGGGACACACACACGTCCTGGGTTTGTGCCCACGGGGCCGGAGCTGAGACAGGTCTTGTCTCTATATCTTATGAGCAGCTCATGAATAGACATGATGCACATGTCAGCAAAGGAGTAGGAACAAAGACTTGAGTTGCTGAGGCGTAGTTTTACTGTCGGGGTTTAACCACAAAGCAGCCAGACTGAGACAAAGAGCGCTCTGAATAAAGAAAAGACAGCACTCCTACAATAATTAATCTCCGTGGGCTGAAACTTGGACTAAAAAGCACAGTGACAATTTGCCAAGAAAAGCAGGTAACATAAATGATCAGTTGACAACATGATAACACCTATGTAGGCTAGATTTTCCACTCCCGAACTTCAGGTGATCATAGACTGTATTTATAGAATAAAAGCTGTGGTTGTAGGCTTCTTTCCCCGGGTGTACAGGTGTTTGGCAGCATGCTACAGGTTTGATCTGAACTCAGCATTGCACTGACATCTGCTGGTCAGATGTTACATGAAAGATTTATAAAAACCCGTCTTCAAGAAAGCAGGCCTCATAAATAGTGGCAGCAGCACATTTAATTCACACTCAAAACTTGTCTTAGTTGATTGTAAGTCAATGAACTGGAAGTAAGGTTTTATCGTGCACAAGGCAACAAGACTACAAAGAGGCTATAGCCATGCTGTGAGGCTGTACTTAGCCAAATGCTAACGTTAGTATGCAAGCTAACAAGTATAATGTTTAGCATTTAGTTTAGTGTGTTAGCATGCTAGTATTTGCTAATTGTCACAGTACTGCTACAAGTGTTGCGCAAAAATTGTAAGTTGATGGTGGCTGCCGCTAGATGAAGTTTAGGATCACAAGTGGGTTGTAAGTGTGAAGAGGTGTTCAAACAAAATCCACCATTCAATTTTATTTATTTTGTGCCAGGTCACCTTTCATGTAGACAGGATCTAGAACGTGCTCTTCAGAATATTAGTGCTATTGTCAGTTTAATAAAAATGTTCAAATCAGATAATCAGTAATAGAGTTTTTATGACAGGGAAGTGGCCGCCTCATGAAACTCACGTTCCTTTATTTAATCTGAATAAACATGTGCAAACAGCACCTGTATTTATGGCCCAGCACTGTGGACCTTTGCTATTTTCCATTAGTTTATAGCCTCATTATTGTTTACTTTCATGTCTTCATAACTTATTGTACCTTATCTAATCTTCTCCCTCAGTAAGTTCTTCTAAAAATACATTGCAACATTGTATTACTTTCAGACAGGAGGGTGTGGTGTTACTTATCACAATTTAGAATTAAACCACTAAAGTAATGATTTCAGGTCTCAATATTTTACATGCAAACAGTTATTTGACAGTACGGTGTCTCACGTGAGGTTATTTCCTGTTTCTGACGAGTCTTTCTACTTCTGAGGATATTACCAGGCAGGACTTGGGTGGAAAATAAAAATCACTTGTCATTTCTCGACCATGATCGGCGCCAATGACACAGCAGCTCACTGCACCACTAGTAGGCATGTTGGAATGGATGCAAGGAGACGTTGAAAGTTAGCAATTGAGACACACAAATGTTCAGACTGGAAGGGAAGGTAACGGCACGAGAAAGAAGCTTTCACAGAAGTTAATCGAATGTGGCTCTACATTTTTGTACGATCAGTTTGTAAACCACCTGACCCTGATGAATAAAAGCAGGCGAGCCATCACAGACCAATTTGTGTCTATTTTAAAAGATATAAAGTAATAAAGGCTCACGGATCAGATTAAACATTAACCAATGCGATAATAGTACGTAGGGCTGCTGCTAGTCTGAGGCTGAGGCAAAGGTGCGTCTTTATCTGATGGATGTCTTCTATAAAGGCTTGTACCATCCTGAAGTTAGTGAAGTTAACAAAGAGTTGTACTCTCACAAACATGACAATGCTGAACTCTGTGGGCCTGAGCCTCGTGCTGCTTTCAGCGATGGGAGCAGCCGCAGTAGAGAGGTGAGTTTTATTCCTAAAGTTACATCCTGGCGGCGTGTGTCTAACCAACAGAAGGCTGCGGACGTGACGTTATGTTAGCTTAGCCTAAAGACTGAAAACTGGGGGAAACAGCTCACTGATCAACACAAATTTGCCTATTTTATCAGTGCGACTATTTCTCTGTGAGTTTGTCCTTTTTCAACCAGTACAGGTTTAACAAACAAGATGTAATGTGTTAATTAGTGCGCTTTAGACATATTACTGAGGTAGGGCACACTTGAGGAAACCGCTGCTTCTCATGTGTCTCGTGTGTTTTGATGTGTGCAGCAGAGTGGAGTACGACTATCACAAATACCATCCCATGCAGGAGGTGAGAAGGCCTGATCACTGCTGTCACACACACACACACGATACTTCTTTGACAGATCACCACACACACACTCTGATGTGTAACGATGCTCCGACCGACAGATCACCGACTGGATGGCTCAGACTGCGAAGGATCACCCAGATCTTGTGACCATAGTGGACTACGGACAGACCTATGAGAAGAGGACCATTCGCTTGCTCAAGGTAAACCGGATTCTGCTCATTTCAGATAAGGAGGAAAGTCCAGAAGGATCCTGGAGTGTAGTGATGTTTTGTGTGTGTGTTCATGTAAAGCGGTAGCCAAATAAGAAGCTGTATGGATTTGTCTTCCAGATTGGCCTGGATACCGGCGAGAGAAAGAAAGGCATCTGGATGGACTGTGGCATACACGCCAGGGAATGGATCGCCCCGGCCTTCTGTCAGTACTTTGTCAGACGGGTAAGAGACAGACATCATCATTTGATTTTAAAAAATAGACTCATTTTGTTTAGTTTCCATGTTTTTTGTTCTCTCCCTCAAATCAGATCCTGCAAACGTACAAAACAGACCCAAAAATGGGAGAGATGATGAAGAACATGGACTTCTACGTCACCCCTGTGCTCAACGTGGACGGCTACATGTACTCCTGGAAGGACAACACAGTCAGTGCTCGTACTTGATGGATATTTATCAAATGACTTTTTCTAGCGTTCTGAGTTGTGCCTCAAGCTCACAGACGAAAAACGATATGAGAGCGTGATGGTAGCATGGAAGCAGTGGCAGTTAAGTTAATGAGCTACAATTCAAACAGTGAAGAAATTGATTTCTGATGGTCAACAAGTACACAGTCATTTCATTTTCAATATAAGATATAGTAAAAAGAAATAAATGCCTCTTTGTTTTCTTAGGAAATTGCTAGAATGATCAGAACCAGCTGATTTAACCGATTGACCTTTCTGACCCATTTAGACTCGACTGTGGAGGAAGAACAGGTCACCAGGACCTCCAGGCTGCGACTTTTACGGCACTGATCTCAACCGCAACTTTGACGCCAACTGGGGCAGTGAGTCTTGTTGTGCTTCGCTGTCTTTGTGGCTATCACACAATGAAAGCAGATGTTTGTTTGTTTTAAAGGGCCCTCAGCTTTACAGAGCATTTTAGTGTCTTTCAGCTCATTGTTTTGGTCGTTTTATGGCTCGCAGCTTTACTGTTGTGGTTCGCTCTCATAGCGTCGTTTCCAGATGCAGGCAGCTGTTTTCTAGAAACCCACTGTACGCTACCTGTCCAGCCCCAAACAGCAGACAGTTAGAGACCAGCTGGTGAGCATAGTGGAGCATTTAGCAGCTGAAGAGCCAGATATTTCCTTCAGGAGTTGGCACAGCAGAAACCAATAACAGAGCTAATAGAGAGTAAATATTGGACTTAGAATTTACCAGAAATGTGACTCCAAGTCATCTGTACCTGCTAGATGTTAGCTAACAAATTCGCCATATCAATTTGAAAGAGGATACTGTCCGCTTGCTTCTGCTGCCCCCAAGTGTCCAAAAATCAGCTAACGCGGCTTTAAACAAATATTTTGTGTACATTTTATTTTGAAGCTGAAGTCATAGAATTTCCCAGATTTAGTCCATTTCTTCTGCTGCTTTCATAGCACTCGGGGTGTCGTTCAACTGCTCCGCCAACACCTACTGCGGGAGCTACCCTGTGTCCGAGCTCGAGGCCCAGGCCGTGACTTATTTTGTAGGAAGCCGGAAGGAGGACTTCCTGTGTTTCCTCACCATCCACTCCTATGGCCAGCTGCTCCTGGTTCCCTATGGACACCCCAACTTCACCGCCCCCAACTACAATGAGCTGGTATTTACATCACAGCAAACATGCAGACACAATATTCTACACAATAGCACGTCAGTGCATGTGCATCTTTATAGCCTGATTGTGATTATCACTGATGCTTCTACATTAATAAAGAGAATACTCTGCATGTCGCCATAGGAACTGAGCTTGTGCGGATCACAAAAGCCCCCACAGTAAAAGAGACAATCTTCGCATTAACATTAATTTATTTCAAGGTTATGGATTTAATATTATTTGTCGGTTATACAGTACATGGCATGTGATTTACACAGTCCAAGAGGAGGAAGCTGAGGTACACTGACAGTGGCTGGTTGCTGTTAGGAGGCAGGTAATAACCCACTGGAGCCACAACATAAGAATTATGCAAAGCAGCATTATGTCCATTCCTTTCTCCGGCCTCAGCATGACCTGGCAAGCCAGCCCACCCTGATGTTTAATGTCAAAACTGTAATTTCCTGAACACAATATTGCTTTCATTCAATTAAAGGCAGTGTTTTATCCCCATTAGACTTATACTCAAGTATTTGGGCTCTCTGCACATTTCAATGAGCATATGACAAAAGCTAGCGTCTGGTTCCTCAGATGGATGTGGGTTTGGCTGCAGCAGACGCTATTAGGATGGTCCACGGGATGAATTACGTCGTAGGAACTTCACCGGATGTATTGTGTAAGTCTGCACATCACTGCTGCTCGCAGATTTCATCATTCCGCTGGCAGCCACTTTGGTCCAGACTGAAGCAACTCAACACTACACGATACACGAGAATCTGACTCTGGCAAAACCCTCTTTCTACAGACCCCAACTCTGGTTCATCCCGAGACTGGGCTCGGTTGCAGGGGATCCCCTTTGCCTACACCTTTGAGCTGAGAGATAACGGGACATTCGGCTTCAAGCTTCCTGAGGATCAGATCCAGCCGACCTGTGAGGAGGCCTACAGCGGAGCCCTGCACATCATCACCTACGCCCACGACAAGACCTTTAATGGTGCCGTGGCAACTGCTGCTGCAGCCCTGTGGACCATGCTGCTGGCAGTGGGTGTCACCGGCACCACCCTGATGTGAAGTGGGAAACTGACCAAAGCTCTAATTCTTTGACTTCCAGTCATCCTGCAAATACAGAATTAGTATTTAGTTTAAGGTAGTTTCAGAAAAAGTTAGTTTTTAAGAAATAAAGATTTTCATTTGAGAATTTCTATTGTTAAATTATGGTAAATAGTACAGAGATGTATCTGTTGATAAATAATAATGCATCCTTGGTTCAAACTATTATGTGTAAAAGTGTCTTCGAATGATCTGCAATGTTTATCTGTTCAGACCGCCACACACAGTAATATTGCAGCCAACAGTTGATGTCTTTTTTTAATCATTGAATGCCATGACATATGAATAACATCATCTGGTGCCACAGAGCAATAACAACTTGCCCAAAAAAGAATAAAATCTTTAAATATGTTCCGTTTTTCTTGTGTTAACATGTGTTTTAAATATTTGCAAAGCCCATTCGTTTACATCTAAAAAAAGCATTTTATTTGTGGCATTATTTGCTTGAAATCTGAATGAATGCACAGCTGACAATCTGTACCTTACAGTTCATAATACTGACAAACGTTACAGCCCATGATGTAAAGCAACCGTCGTTGTAAGAGTCTGTTTTATCCTTTTGGTGAAGGAGACATGTTTCCCAATGTAACAGGCAGTTTCAAGGTTTCAGGTTTCAGTGTTTGTTGAGGTTCCCGAACGGCTGGAAGCCTCGTTGTCTCAGACCAGCTAGCGGCCAGAATAGCTGCTCCTCAGGAGGAAACTGGTCCCAGTGTGTCCACGTCCAACCTGGGAGGGAGAGAACCACACAGACAGGTGGGAATACTTCCTCTCCCCCCATCATCTAAAACAGTTGTTCCTCTTCACATACCCTCGTTCTTCTCTGGCTCCAGGTTCTCGGGCTCTCCTGACTGCGTCCTGTCCAGGTCTCCTTGCATGATTATGGTGACATAGTGGTACTGCTCCTCCAGCTTGATGGAGTTCAACACTGACGCAAAGCGGACGCTGACCAAGCGCACCCCTGCTTCCTCCAACACCTCTCTGTGAGCACACTCCTCCCACGTCTCCCTGCCACACGTGACATAGGTCACATCCACTGCACACTGAGGAACATGTATTTAGACGAGCTGCACCTTTACTTTGAAATAGCTGACTGCTGTCAGAATGATCACCACCTTACTCCAAACTGCATTTAAAAATGTAGCAAATTAGCATTTGTGCACACGTATTTGGCAGGTACTTGTAACAATGCAAACTCAGATTATGTCTTAATATTTTCAGAACACTTCGGGAGAATTCGGCATAATGACAGCTTACTGGATATCTTCTTTCATTCAATTTCTATCCTAATGACAGAAAAACACAACCGCGAACGGAGTAAATTGTATGTTTTCCTACACGCAGAGATGTTTGCTGAATTATATGAACGAAGGCCAGTTATATATATATATATATATATATATATATATATATATATATATACACACACACACACACACACACACACACACACACACACACACACACACACACACACACACACACACACACACACACACACACACACACGCGCGTTGCT
>JAVQJF010006781.1:0-14584 GCA_036023855.1 Gadopsis marmoratus
TATCTGCTCCTTTGTGCAAGGAGGACCAGGATGAGAACTGCCAGAGTCCTACAAAATGACCTCCAGCAGGCCACTGGTGTGAATGTCTCTGACCAAACAATCAGAAACTGACTTCATGAGGGTGGCCTGAGGGCCCGACGTCTGCCTGGCACCATGGAGGCAGAATTGGCAGGTCCGCCAGTGGTGCCCTGTGCTTTTCACAGATGAGAGCAGGTTCACCCTGAGCACATGTGACAGACGTGAAAGGGTCTGGAGAAGCCGTGGAGAACATTATGCTGCCTGTAACATCGTTCAACGTGACTGGTTTGGTGGTGGGTCAGTGATGGTCTGGGGAGGCAGATCCATGGAGGGACGCCCAGACCTCTACAGGCTAGACAACGGCACCCTGACTGCCATTAGATATCGGGATGAAATCCTTGGACCCATTGTCAGACCCTACGCTGGCGCAGTGGGTCCGAGGACACGATCCGTCGTCTCGTTAGGGGCCCCCGATGTTGTCAGGCATGTAAACAAGCACGTGGGGGCCATACAAACCATTATGAACCATTTTGAGTTGCTGCAATGACATTTCAGCCATATGGACTAGTCTGCTGCATCATTTTATAACTTTGATTTTCAGGGTGTCTTTGACTTCAGTCTTTGACTTTTTACAGGCAGCACAGTCCGTTCATTGCTTTCATTTTATTTCCATGACATTTACAATTAGAGTGAAAATGCTACTTTCACTGTGAGGCTACAGCCACGGGTCAAAACGATCTATTTTCGCTCATTTTACAAAGGACGGTACTCAAGTAAAAGCAGCCTGATGCAAGGAGATATATCCTTAAGCACATATTCTTTAAAAAGGTCTGAGTTCTACATTTTAGTTAAACAATATCTGCAGCCCAAATGTCAAATTGTGATAAATCTGACACATGCTGCAGTCTGACTGTAACTCACTTTACTGTTTGTTCACAGCAGTAAAAAATGAGTGCAGAAGAGGAACTTTGGAGTGAACACTGAGGGTCGATATGGTTGGCAGATTGTGTTGCTGGATATGTCTAAAGTGGAGTTAACCTTGAAAACTAGCCTGAATGGAAGGAGGCTAGTGTGAAGTTTCCATGGTAACTTAAGATTATGATTGAAAACCTCTTTACAGAAATTAATTTTGTGAAATTATGAAACACCCCTCAGTAGCTGACGTAAACAGTGTATGTCTAGGTTTCAAAATTCTTCTTAATTTTTTATCCAAATAAACGTGTCAAGTCTAATAGGCTTTGTGAACACACATGTTTTATGAGAAACACTGAAAGTAATCAAAACAAAAAGATAAAAACGACAACAAAATATAATAATTATGTGCAATACATAGCAGTAGGGTCCTGTTAAGTTCCAACCTATGCTGAGCTGTCACATGCAGTACAGTTTTAAAATGTTTCAGCATAATTTAAGCAGAAACTGACAGAAAGTAAAGTTCTATTACAATTCATAGTTGTATGGTATTCCCCATTATCTCTACTGTATATACTATATATATTGAACTTTAGGTTCAAAATAATTCAACCTATAGTCCTTTTAAAGACAAAAAAAAGAGAAAAGTTAAATAAGAATTATATGCAGGGGCACCTCTGTGGTTTTGGGGTTAAGATGCCAACCATGAACTGCAACATCCCCGGTCTGAATCCAGCCAGGGGTCTATGTTGCATGTTGACCCCCTTCTCACTCCCTCATTTCATATCATCTCTCAGCTATCGCCACCTAATTACTATCTAATTATCTAAATACGTACTTGACTCATGGGGAGGTTGGGAAGCGCTCTTAGAAGGCAGAGTTGACTGCTGTGCGTTTTCTAGAGTTTGGGGTGTCCTGATGCGAGGTGGGGCCTGTGGAGATTGGTCTTTCTGCAGCTCATCAGCGACCGTCTTGGTAGGAGAGGGGCTGGGGGATAAAGGGATACAGGACAGGTCAGCAGAGGTTTGGAGAGCTGGAGAAGAGTCCTCGGCCACCATGGTAATCTGAGATCGGGTGAAAGTCCTATACAGACGGCTGATTCTATGCATCCTCCGAAGGGAAGAAAGCCTTTCTCCCCTTGTGTCTTGTCTTTTCTCATTCCATAGTAAAAATTACAAAGATAACATTTGAGATACCATTCCAGGCACCCAATTAAAAATTTTTTTTAAAAGTTACAAGTCTCTAAAAACTGCAATAAAAAAAAAAAAAGAATATCACTCAGGTAACAACTCTGGTAACTGGATTCAGTTCACATAATTGCCTGCTGCTCTGGAGCCTGAGTCTTCTTCAGTGGTTCAGAGAATTGATCACCGAGCTGCGGCAAACCAGAGTCTCTCTGCTCTCTTATGGACTGCCTAGTTGTATCCCTCCTTTTCTGGTTTTAGCAGCAGGTCTGAACCTGCCTGCAGCAAGATCTCCATGTAAACACGGCATACCTCTGGATCCCATGTAAACACTCATCACACACAAACACAGTAGGTGTGCACTAGAGATGTGCCAGTTTTACAATTTACCATTGTGAAACATTCTGATGGCAACGACACCGCAAACAATTTCTATTACCATCATTACCATGAATTTCTTGCTTACTTTTCACTATTTCCATGCTAACGGGAAAGTCAAGAGTGAGCACACAGGCCTTCTATCCGTTCAGTATTGTGAAAGTTCCCCTTTATTCCTCCATCTTTTGTGAATTTACACATGCATGGGACATAAGGAAATATTAGTCACACATAACAGCTAACAGAGAACATGTCACTTTGTTTCCAGACACAAATAAATTAACTGTACCATGCCCGAGTCAAATACTAGAAAAAAATAAATTACTTGGTTTCTTTAAAAAAAGGTCAAAACAGAAAAGGTTTGGCAAATAAGACATGCCAGAGAAGCTCAAACAATCACGCGAAAGAAGCGGACCATCAATTTATTGTAGTTACAGAGAGAACAACTTCAACATGCTGGTTGTTGGGCTGTAAACTACAAGTCAAAAATTCAAGAACAGTAATAAAATTGTTTGTTAGCTGACTCAAAAACTGAAATAAACTGCTCTGTTGTGTTAGTTTTACTTTAAGTGGCCCTTGAGGTGGTAAAACCATACAAACATACCTACATTTATACAATATACACAGTCTACATCAATAGGAGGCAGTCCGCAACCCTGTGGACAAATTACATTACTTTCCCATGCACCTGGGTCCCAGCAAACAAATGTATGAAGCAGTTAAGGCAACCATAAACTTGAGACTCTGAATAAATATTCAAAAATAGGCCAGAAAATGATACACAAGACCCACAATGACGGGAAACTGACCTGTTGACACAGTTCCTCCTTTTTCTCAGAGGAAGAGTGCTGAGAGTGGGGCTTCTAGCTAGATGCTATATTTAATCTGCTCAACGACTGCTCCTTTGTCCTCCAACGCTGTGTGCATGTGAACATATTCTGGGCAAATGTCTACACATTATCACTAGATCAACTGACAATAGCGAAAGGACCCTTTAGTTGTGGTGTAGACAGATGAGAGGTATTTTAAGCGATCAAATGTCCTGTCTTTACTGCTCTTAAACACAAGCTAAATGTAGCAGTTTCACATACAAGACCAGCAGCAAACTAATTCTATGCTGTGACACAATCAATCAATGCACGTTATGCATAACTTATTTTTGAAAAATGGTCTGCATGTCATGGCTGATTGGAAGTGCTAACAGTAAAGCTAAGAGCACAGGGTTTCTCTTTGAAAACACCTAATTTATTTGACAGCTAAACATGCCAGAGATGCCTCTGCAAAATCCCATCCTACTGGTTGTCACAGACATACAGGTTCTATACCAATGTCAGTTCAACTTATACAGCCTGAGGAAATGGCAAGATACCTGGTCTCACCCAGGATCAATAAAACACTAAACTACCTTACTCTGGACAAGGCCAACAAACTCATGTAAACATGGTAAAATTTGCACCAACTTGTTTTACATTCACTGAAGATCTAGCTGAGATAAACTATAACAGCAGAAAACATGAACACAGCAAAAAAAAAAAAAAAGAGCGAAAAAGTGTTTCAAACAAGGAAGCCTAACAGAACAGAGTGAGGAGGGGGATGAGAAGGGGAGAGGGCATGCTGAAGACAAGTACAGGCTGAGAAAAGACGTGTAGCGATATATTTAGTGCCAATGTTACCTGTCCCAACATGTTCAAAAGGAGTCCTTTTCCATGATGATACAACAATCGTAAAAAACAGGCATACACATCGGGGAGAGAAAAAAAACAGGAGGAGGAAATGACATTAACCAGAAATTTGGAGGAGGCAACAAAGCACACCCACAAGGAAACAAGAGAGCGACAAGAGAGCATGTGAGTGTGTACCAGTAGAGAGGCTACAAAAAGTCTGAAGGTAGTTCCTGGTAACAAATCTTTTTTTTTCTCTCTTCTCTTTATATCACTCTCTTTCATTCTCTCTCCGTCACTCACAGAGGCTAATGAGGAGGAGCGTTTTTAACTGCTCTGTGTTGTTCTCCATTGTGACTTCCTCCCTCTTTCTACAGCTAGTTTCCCTCTAAAACGCAGACAGAGTACATGGATATGTTACTCGTAATAGGACTACTGCCAAGCCTGAGGCAACACTTAAGTTTCTTTTCCCTTACTGGTGATAAAATCCAGAAAAAAGAAAGACGACTTACTAATCAACAACTGCTCAAACATACATATAAACAGACATATGATGATGATAGGACCGCAACAGTCTCATCAGTGAAACTAGTTGAATGACAATAGCCCACTGTTAATGGGAAAAAAGGGGAAACCTCCTAAAAATAAAGTGCTTTTTACAGAGCCACAATTTCACAAACACATCAAAAAAACAAAACCAAGCAAAACATTTACGCCCTAAACACAAGACCTGATATATAATAGTGAAGGAACGGTCACACACACACTCCAGTGGTCGGTTTGAGCAACACCAAAACAGACTGCAGCCTTACAGGCAGGCTCACTTCGCTCAGAACAGTCAACAGGTCTTATTCATACGTTTCTGTATTCAACAGGCTACTGAGCATTAGGTCCACTAAGTCAGTCAGTGTGCTTCAGCCTTTCATTTTCAGGAAGTGTCTAATTTTTATTTCAGGAAGTGTTTAAATGACACTCGCCAATAATACAAATTGTGTCTAAACTGCCACTCAAGAGATGCATTGTTCCATCTTGTCCAATAGATGGCAGCACAGTCCTCTAAGAACTAATGTAATTTTACAGAGGGGAGATTCTTGACCATTTCTCGGTTAAATACACCTCTCACCACACATAAACGCACCACTGACAGTTATAACATTATTCTTTGTCATTTTGTCTTCAGTATAGCATCCTCACACACTCAGAGGAACAGCATATTTCTAAAACTCATTCTTAAATAATCTTCCAAAGTTAACACACAGTACAGATTATTTTAGAGGGCTTAAAATCAAAAATACTAACCCGTGTCCCCGTAGGAGCAGAGCGGCCGAGGGATGGTTCCATTAAATACAGAGCTATGGGGGGAAGTGACTGACCAGAATGTGAATCCGAAGTTATTCTCTAAAATACTATAATTTCATAAACGACAGGAAATGTGTAAGGAAAAGGGTAGTTTTAGATCCACAAAAAAGGCCCTTTTAATATATCCATTTATAAAAGCCATTTAAAAAAATTAATAAAAATAGCCTTACCTCTGAGTTCTGGGAGCCAGTGCAGGAAACCGCTGTGGGATTGGTGGAGGGCCTTTAGGTACTGCCCCTATTTTTGGAGGGAGAGGTGGAGCATTTCTGTCATCGCTGGGGGAAGCAATGGGGGAGACGGGTGAAGTTTTTCTACCTCCATCACTACCCAAATATTGGGGACGTGGCTGGATGGCTAATGTCTGGGGCCGAGTTTGGGCAGAGGGGAAGTTGGGATGGTGTAGAGGTGAATCTGTTCGGGTAGGGGTGGAAATTTGGCACACAGATCTGCTCTGTACAGCTGGGACTTTAACCGCAAGTCTGTCCAGTTTAGGGGAGGCAGGGGTTCGAGGAGGAGGTGAGGGGCTAGGGGGAAAGGTGAAGCACTGCGGAGGGCAGTTGGGGGTGCTTCGTGGGGGGACAGGGGGCAAAAGGGTGTAAGAAGAGACAAGGGGGCTGGGGAGACAGTCCATTGGAGCACTAGAGCGAAACTTAGTCCTCTCTTTAGGCACAGGCCTCTCCCTCTCTCCATCTACTCCTCCATCCTTATCTTCCTCTTTTCTTCCTCTAGGTGCCATTTGTCTTTGACCAGGAACAGGTTTCTTCTCACCTTCTCCACTTTCCTCTTTCATCCTGGACACTTGTCTCTCCCTGGGGACTGGTTTCTCTCTTTCCCTGGGTGTAGGTCTCAATGCCTCTGCATCTTTTTTCTCCCTTTCCCTCAGGACAGGCTTTTCATCCGCTGGGATAGGAACAGGTCTCTCTCTTTGCAACACTTTGGCATGTCCCGTTTCCTCCCATCTCTGATCTCTCTCAGACTGTACGAGGTGAGATGGTGTGTCAGATAGCGTGTCGCCATTACCATGTGTTTTGTTCAGGCTAGCCAGAATGCGTCTCCGGTGACCCGGCAGGGTGATGCCCATCTGCTCCAGCTGATCTGGTGTGAGGTTGCGACATTGTCGTAACGTTGCCAGTCCGGCGCTCTGAAAGGCCTGAGAATACTGCTCCAGACGAAGCACACATAACCAGTCCCACACAGTCGCACAGGATTCAGACATGATTGATGTGTGCGAGTGCAAATCCACTTCAGATCATGGCTTATGCAACCTGTGGAAGAGAAAAAACAAAAATGTACTGTATACCAAAAAATATTGCATCTGTTCGTGGAAATAAAATGGCATAGTAAGGGGTTTTCAAGAGGAACAATTTTAAAAAGCATGCATCAGCTCAAAACAAAGATTGTTTTCCTGTTTTAAACTGAAAACTTTGTTTTAGTTCCTAAAAATGGATCCTTGTGTGTCTCACCAGTCTGATTATAGACCAGATGATGAAAAAACTTCCTACATACTACACTATTTTGAGAAATCCTGCATTGGGAAATGTGTTATGGTGCAGAAGTGCAATAATAAATTTTCTTTCTGAAAGACAGAAATAAATGGTATAAATCCAAGAGGAGGCCATTTATATAGACTGTAAACAGCAATATCAACGTTGTGCGTGATGAACTGTTAGTGTGGGTGACTATCACCTCGGCAAAAGAGGAAGTTGTGTTAATGCCTCGACAGTAAGATCCCCCAAGCAGTTTAGTTATTTTGATAAGCTCAGTTTATTGTCTGTACACAGCTTTAAACAAACTATGGATTGTGTAATCAGTAACTGCTCAGGGTCATTGATCAGGTTAGATGATTGTATGGGATTTCATTAGGACTTTGAAGGAAACTGCCGTTAGATCTGTATTCCATTCCTAATGCGCTGAACATATGAGGTAAACATATCTATCTCAGTGTTGTACAAACATAAAAACACATATCTTTAGAAAGACTTAACTTAAAGGTTATTCCTTTTGAGCAGCCAACACAGAGTTGGTAGTGTAGCGCCATCACACAAAAGACCACTATAGGAGGAAGTGTAATTGACACAAGAAGTATTGGCACCCACAGCACGTTCACACGGACTCACTCAATTCTCTCAACATCTCCCTAACACACACTTGAATGCTGCTTAAGTGGATTCAAGATCAGCTTCCCACAAAGCATCCCCATCCCTTTCCATTAGCATGCTCTCAACGTACCATCCACTCTAGTTGTTGGTTTTCTAATGCAGTACATCATAGAATATGAATAATGTGCATCATGACGACATTCAACCTGACCAAGCATGAGCAGTTTCTTTCCCAGGGTATACGCAGGAATCCTGAAGTTGGGTTCCACACATTTTAAGACCTTTTTAAAAGACCGTTTCAACATCTTTTAAGACTGCAACGCCACAAGTTGTAACTGGTTATCAGCAACACATCTTACATTTACAGTACTACACCAGTACATTTATTAAAGTAGTGACTAACCCAAAAGCAAGGTTTATTAAAATTAATACTTGCATGCTCACATTAACAAAGCATTTTCATTAAACATTTCTATTTGGCCTAAGAACTACAACATTGGCCATAAATTACATTAAATCATATAGACCTAGACCATCTGTCTGAATCTATGTTCCAAAAAATATTAACTCATAAAATTCTGATTAAGACATTTTAATACTTTAAGGGTCTTCATTTTTGCTAAACTGATTTAATACCTTTTACTAGTTTTTAAGGCCCACGCAGATACCCTGTTTTTAAAGTTTTCACATGCAGATCAGTGACAATGTCAGGCAGTGGCAGCTCCACGCCATCATCATGATGCAAACCTGTCTGTTTGTAAGCAACTGTTCAGTAAGGACTGTAAGGATGCATAAACTGTTGGGTACTACAAAAAACATCAGCAAAAATGAATTCTATTTTTGGAGCGTACCCACGAAAGCTATTTTGTTGGTGTCAAAATAATCAACACCCACTGCGTTCACGATACGTTTTATTTCTCTCTGCGTCGTATTTTTGACCACAGGGGTAGCTGCTGATTTGCCAGACAGAGCCACAAACAAGTCTTTCCTCAACACACGTACGCAGCTCGATATGGAACCTGAGTATCACTCGTACCACCTGAAACAAATATAAGCACAAATACATTTGACTGAAATCTTTTAAAAAAAGGTTCAGCTCAATGCACGATCCACTAATACACCTAATCACCCCAATGGAGAACTACATATTTTACCAAATTACAAAGAGTGTCATTTAATTTACACACATGATGAAAAAAGTGAAGAATATTTGCTTGAATTGCTTGAATTATTTAATGTATCTAACAATTTTTCTTCACGAAGACAAAATATCAGAAAGTTGCATTCAAGTATTCAAGGATAAGCAGTTGGTCTCTTATAAATCTAAGACATAACTGCACAAGCAATATTTACTTAGTTTACACTTACCATCTGCGCTAGCATCTACTTATCACAACAATTTACACTGTCTAAACTAGACTGGCTATAGAATGATAAATCTTTATGATGTCAAATAAAGCAATTTTTAGGACTTTTATGGTTAAACTTGAAATTTACAAGATTCAATTTTATAATAAAATACAAAATATATATAAGGGGGGGGTGGAGCCAATCCCAGCTAACATTGGGGGAGAGCCGGGGGAAAACCCTGGACTGGTCGCCAGTCAATCACAGGGCAGACAAACACGCATTTAGGGAGACACATTCACACACCGATGGGGACACAGTTGCCATGCTGGCCTCCACGGTTCAGTGTCTTGCCCAGGGACACTTCGACATGTGGACAGGAGGAGCTGGGATCGAACCACCAACCGTGGGGTTATTGGACTACCGCACTACCCTCTCAGCCACAGCCGCCCTATATAACCCTATATAATAAATATTTATAATAAAAATAGAAACAGGCAGTATGTTGTTTCACTTCACATACATTTTCTGTAAATTTACTCTACAGTACAAAGACACATTAGCTGCCTGACCAGTGACAGATTACACAAAACAGTAAATGTTAAAAATATGAATTGGACCAGACTTCATTTGATGACTGGAAGTGAGGGCTGAGAAGGCAGCACGAGCACACAGTAACCCACACCATCCAGTCCGAGAAGTACTATTCACCAGTGTGCGAGTGTGTTGAAATGAGCGCATTTCATTTCCTGTCTAATGTTTCCTCTAACAGGGCAGTGACCACAGGGCACAGGGACAATGTCAGTCTTGCTCTCTGATCAAACGCAGTTCCTATTTTTGAATTGAGGAACTCAAAAACACTTCATGCAGTCTGAATTACAGTATGATCGGTCTTCGGTCGTCATTGGAGTGTTAGTCATAAACTACACACAGTCCAAAAATTACATTTGAACACACAAACACAGTTTTAACTAACAGGTCTCAGCATCTTTGACCAGACACAATTGTTCACCTCAGTCAGCTCTTAATCAGCCTTGTGTGCTCTCTGTGTGTGTGTGTGTGTGTGTACACCTCTTTAAGGAATGGCATTAAGAGGTTTAAGTGTTACATACTGAAAGGGTGAGGAAGACATTAAAAAAAAAACACTTCAAAGCATGTCAGATAATATCTATCTCTACAAGTTAAAGCAATCTTAAAGTTTACTTATGCAATATTTCTAAGCTGACAAAAACACTGAGAACATCGTTGAGATTTCGTTACAACAGACTTGATTTTGACATCCCGTTGTTTTGTTAAAGAAGCAATCCTGTAGGTAAACCAGCAGCAAACTATGCTCAGTGGAGGAGACGCCACACAACTGGGCGTCAACGGCACAACAGTTAAAAGAGATGTCATGTTAATGGATGATATGACCCAGGAGATACAGTTGTAAATGCAGATACAGAACTTCCTGTGACAGATAGGAGGAAAACCAATTTTAGACACGTGATTTCAGGCAGGTTCATGGGACATTTTCATTCCAAAAGTAGCCCAGCATGGGTGGTAATCAAAAGAATGTAGCACAGTAGGCAATATTTCATATTGTCAACATGTTCCTTTAGAGTTTTCACCTGAACATAATGTTACAGAAAACTATCAGTGCTCCATAAATTCTGTAGTCTTGGACTCATCAACTGCAGACTTCCTTGTTCCCAGGCTTTAATTTCATTTTCGGCAGTTTCCAACCAGCATTTTGCTTCAATTCATTTCTCTCTCCATTTCTCCCTTCCTCCATCGCGCTCCCTCCCACTCAGAAAGCTGCCAATAACAGGGTCTCTGTGCTGCCTTCACAATGGGGCATTCTGTAGCCTAGGCAAGTACACACACACTGACAAGGAGGAGGGAAATGCATGGTGGGGGTCCACTGTTCGAATGTGGTCACTCGCTAAAACAATTGCTCACCTAATAATATTGCATGTGTAAAGATGATGTGTGTTGGGCGGTTGGAGGGGGGCCTCAGAAATTCTGTTTCAGGCCTTATCTCATATCCCCTTTCAATTTATCTCTCACACACACACACACAGAGCCCGGATGTTCCATTTTCTCTGTTTGCACTGAGCAGTGCTGGCTGACGTCAGGATCAACTCTGCTTACTGGCAGCGTCCTCAGTTTTGAAGCACATTAGCTACCTCTTGGACTGAGTTTACGTTAACGGAGTTCTAAGATAATGCATTAAACGTAAAAGGACTTGTCTAAAAAAAAAAAACTTGCTCTCCCACACATTTTCACATCAACATTAAAGAAACACATTGAGATCTCAGCAGCAACTTGGCACATCTGACACCAAAAACATGACAGCCCTCCCCTACTACCCTTTTAGCACACACAACACATCCACAGTGACAAGTTTGCAACCAACAGCATGTCATGTGGCTAAAAGCAATGGATGACAAAGCTATCAGGCTGTAAACACCAAAGTATGGTCGGCAGGGTTTGAATGTCTGTGTGATTTAACCGCTGTACAGTAACAGTAACCTAGGTGTGGTGTGTGCAAAATTAGCCAGAATTCACTTTGTCTGTGGAAGATTAACATAAATGTGACAGGTTCTTAAGGTCCCCATGCAGTGAAAACTTTAATTTTTAAGGTTAAACTGTTTGATTATTGTTGAAAAAAATCTATTCATCAAAAAAAGAATCCATTTGGAAGATGTATTTTTTATTTCCTAACTTTAACATTAAGAATTAAAGAAAATGTGACACTGGATGGGAAAATAACACAATGTGTCTTTGCACTGCTTGCCATAATGTTCAACAGGCATGCTTGGATTTCATTTTTAGCATTAATCTGATAAAATTACAAGCAGCAGAACCATCAAAGGTCACCTCCATCCAATCCAAGGCTGACATATCTGTATTCATTTGCACTTTGGTAACCTGCATGTAGCAGATAGCATACACATTTAACCGTCACTAAAAACATTGTGAGAGTTTATTTAGCTACGCCACAGTAAACAGTAATTAAACATTTCAAATTTCATTTTAGGCACAAAAGTGATCATCAGCCAATCAGGAGTTTCAGTCATAAATGATTACAATATTTAGATCTACACAGGCACATCTACTTAAACCAATCATTACTTAGATGGCAGAAATGCAAGATGGCAGAAATGGAAATTATAATGACTGCAGTGGACCTGCGTTTAAATTTTAAATTTTAAATTTAAAATTTGGACATTGGTTGAATTGTACAGACAACGCGTTTTTATTTATGTCAAATGTGCTCCGTTTTATCAAGATACAGTATCAGTCTAATACTTCATGTTAATAATCCGGGTAATTTAGTCTAATTAATGCTAAACACTGTTTATATCCTTAGTTTGCCTATATGACAAATTGATGTCCAGCTGTCTTAAAGATCACTCTACTGTGTATTCAGAGGAAATACTTCAAAACAAGTTACAATTTCCATTAAATCATTTCCCACAAGGGTCATGTGAAAAGAAATGTTTTTTAGCCTTCATGATGTAGAACAAATACCAACAGATTAAGAATGTGGAGAATTCAAAACCTCCAGTCTAAGTGACTTCAACGAAAATACCATGAAAATACCATTGCAAAACAAGGACAAAGAAAGTCATGTTACAGATTAGTAATTTCAGCATGTGCTTTTGTTGTTTTCTTTCCCATTTCCTTCTGCTTATCCAGGGCCACATCACAGTGGCAGCAGGCTAAGCAGGGCTGTCCAGATGTCGCTCTCCCCAGCAATGTTTTACAGCTCCTCCTGGGGAGATCCCTAGGTATTCCCAGGCCAGATAAAATATAATCCCTCCAGCATGCTCTGGCTCCACCCCAGGGCCTCCTACCAGCTGGATGTGCCCATAATATTCAACGTCAAAATATCAATTTCTCTAGATATAAAGTAAAGAAGAGTAATACGACTATTTAAGGCTGCAGCACAATATATCGTTTCATATGTTCCAAACCCACAAGTAGGGGCGGAGCAGACAATACAGCAAAGTTTTGTGATTGATACAACGGTACTAATATCATGATGTGTTACTAAGGCACAGGGGAATATCTATCTTTGAGTACAGACTTTGAAAACGGGAACTACTCTGCTCTATGCCCAACTGTTTGCCAGTGGATGTATTCTGTGAATCTATTTACCATTTGAATGGCGGCACACCTGAATGTTGCTGTGTGCACATTAAAAAAATAAATTAAAAAATGGCTCACTCTATGCACTTACACACAGCTTCATCTCCGTTGTCGGTGTATAAATAGCAATGCGACGTTGATTTACCATTCATGCCATAGCTCCAGTATAGAATGGAGTTTGTCACATTACACTGTGCAGTGCAAACATCAGCACGTAAATCAACAACTTCACAACCACAAGTTCTAAAGTTGTACTACAGTTGTTTTGACAAAGTGGAGGAACAGCACAGTATAACTGTGAGAAACACTGCTTCGACTGCCACAGTGACGTCTTTCTATTGATTAACTTAACTGATAAAAACATTAATGCAGTACAGGCAATACTACAACACAGCATTTAATTCACATTCTACAAAGATAATGTGGGGATAAATATATACACACATTATCATTACTATCTATAATTCTAACACAGCAAGCAGCATTTTTGAGTCATTTGTCCTAAATTGTTATTGCTGCTGTGTTAGCAAGCAATTGCCTATGTACTAGAGCTAAACCACTAAACTGGCCGAAATTTGCTTATCAGTATCTGCGCATATGTTGGCCGATTAATGAAACTGTAAAATGTCACGCTCAGTACATATCTTGGTCACAATATTCTGGGTGGTTAAGACACATACTATATACAATAAACAACATTTCTAATTTGATTCCCATCAGGGTCTTTTATCGCTTAACATATCCCTCCCTCTTCCTATGTTTCCTAGCTCTATGTCTCAATAAAAGGTTAAAATGCAAAAAAAAAATTAAATAACTGAGAAAAATGAAGCTAAATATTCATGTAAAAAAAAAAAAGAAAAAAATATAGACTGAACCAAGACTGTGAGAGAACACATGTACCATATGTTCACACAGAACATGAGTTTTCAATTTAAATTAATATACAAATATATTTTCATTCTATTAATGTCCATTCGCCTATTAAAGTGTCACAGCTGAGGAAGGCTGCATTACGTTGCCTTAAATTGCCTTTTCTGTTTTTACACAACTTTACATTTTGGACACAATAAATGTACCTTGGCCACCAAATTAAGTGGCTTGGTGGCCCGTGCAGCCAGTGCTTAAAAATATTAGCGTCAAGTAGTTTGGCAGCCACTACAGAGTCATTTTCCTCAGACTTCTATCAAGGTTTGGTCCTTATAAGGGTTATTGAAATACACATTCATTTATTTATATAGTGCCATATCATAACAGAGTTATCTCATAGCACTTGTTAATATAGAGCAGGTCTAGACCAACTCTATATATATATATATATATATAGACCCAACAACTTCGACCATGTGCAGCGCTAGGCGACAGTGGCAAAGAAAAACTGCCTTTTAACAGGCAGAAACCTCGAGTAGAACCAGGCTCTGGGTGGGCGGTCATCTGCCTCGACGGTTGGGTAGGGAGACAAAAAGAAAAAAAAAAAAACACATGCATGCAC
>JAVQJF010006790.1:0-65388 GCA_036023855.1 Gadopsis marmoratus
TTGTATGTTTGTTTAAGTATATATATGTATATAAGCATGTATATAAGCATGTACATGTATGTGTGTGTGTGTGTATGTATACTTATATGTGTATATGTATGTGTGTACAGCTCTGAAAAATTAAGAGACCACTCCAAATTTTACAGTTAATTTTACTCAAACACATACCTATAAATAGTAACACTAAAAGGTATACCTTCAAGGTATCCTTTCAAGCACTTTCAAGGTATCCCAAGGTACACACACATACACACACACGCATACATACAAACATGCACACACACACACACACACACACACACATACTTACATCATATATATACTTACATACATATATACTTAAACACACATACATACACACATACAAATATACAAATACACATACATACAAATATACATACATATAGACACACACTTACTTACATACAAACATACATACACAGACATACTTACATACATATCCTTTGAAGGTATCCCAAGGTATCCTTTCAAGCACTTTCAAGGTATCCCAAGGTATCCTTTCAAGGTATCCCAAGGTATCCTTTCAAGTACTTTCAAGGTATCCCAAGGTATCCTTTCAAGCACTTTGAAGAGAGTATAAAAATAACCTCATCTGAAAACTACAAAAGCTTATTTCACATGTTGGAAACACTGACTTCATCTGGTGAGGTTTAATTTATTTATTACCATTCTGGCAAACAGAATCCTCAGTCCTGTCTGACTTTGAATCATCCAGGAAGACAACAGGAAGGCAGACAAGAGGAACAAACACCACTCTGTGGTGTCCAATAACAACCACAAACTATTTGGGGCATCAGTTGCCTGACAGAGCTGCTGTTAAGGTTCATGTGAAGTGTACAGTATACTGTACACGGGTAATGCATCCCCGTAGAGCTTTCTGCTCCAAAACCAAACACAGAGGGTTTGTTCATGTGCTGACTGGTGCAGAGGCAGCTGGCCTTGTGGCAGTAGGGACCTCCTCTCCACTGGTGAATAGGAAGCTGTTTGTGTTGGTGGGCTCTTCCCAGACCTGCTCTACATCCCCCATATGACAGAAATAGATTCCCTACTTTTCCAGCACCAGACTGAACCCTCTAGTTTGACACACAGACAGAGAGAGAGAGAGAGAGGAAGGACAGAGCATTTAACTTGCAAGAGATCATTCTCAGTATCACTGTAGAACAACAGCTACAAACAAGACACAATTCAAAAGTGTACTGTAGTAACAAAGAGGCCACCAACCTCATGTTTTAGCCATCTTATTTATTTTTCCATAACAAAATAAAAATAATGCTAAAAAAGAAACAATTTAAACAAAAAAAAATTGTACTGTTGATTGTAAAACTGTTCAGAAGTGAATACTGAACCTGAGTACTTTCATCACCTAGTGATCAAACGTCGTCACTGTTGGCAGTTGATTAATACCACCCGTCATGAATTTTCTCCTTCAGATTAAAGCACATATGAAACAAAAACATGCTAGTATAGTACAATATTGCAAAGTAGGTGAATCTCCACCTGCTCTTGGTCCTAACATCTGGAGCTCACATCATGACTCTTGAACATATACAGTAGTAATGAAGTATTACTCTATATACATTTCTTGTATGTATGTATGTATGTCCAGCATCTAGATTGCATATACAGAATAGGCTTGTAGAAAAATTGCACATCATCTACTGTTCATACTAACACACACACACACTCACATTAGATAACAAAGTTAATGCTGTGCAATGGCTTCTTAAACAATAGAATGGATATTAAACTCAGTGTAAAAGTAGAAGGTATGTTTAGGATAATTTCACAGTGATATCCAAAAGTGGATGCCCTGAGATTTAAAAAAGAGCTGAAAATAAATTAGATTTTTTAAATAAGGCACTTCCTTGTTATTAGAATCACACGTTCTGTTGTTTGGATCATGGTGTTTAAAATATCATTGCATCTGTATGCTTTATGCTGTATGCTGTATGTTCCAGAAAGAGAAACACAGCCATGATCTGCACTTACATGCTCATATCACTAATATACTTCTGTTTTTTTAAAGGGTAATTCCAGTTTATTACAACTTGGGTCTTCTTTTTGCAGTTTGCTTATATCAACAACATTGTTTTTGCAAAGTTATCTGCTGAGATCTAAGATCATGCAGGTTTAAAAGAAAATGTAAAAAAGCTTAGCTGAACTAATTTGAAAAACAAAACAATGGCAAACGGTAAATTGTAAACATCCATCACATTGTCAGTTCCAGCTTTGACCAACTGTGCATGCTATAGTTGTGTGCGCACTGACATTTCTGGTGCGCTACCTTTGGGTTTCACCTCCAAATGAAGCTCATTTGGACTATTAGGCTGTCACACTATCCGACTAGCTATGATCTGTATGCATGCTGGAGGGTTTGTGTGATGTCTCAGGACCTTTTAAGTACTGAACTTTTGGTCACTTTGCAGAACAAAATGTCAACAAACACGTCATTTCAACAACTGCTGGCAAAAGCTTGTTGTTTCTTTTTCTTTTTCTGCACATTCTTCTTGCTGGGCTCGAGTCCCAGAGCTTCAGCTTCTTCCAAGGTGCTTGTTAGGGGTTTGCCCAGAGTCTCAGGCAACAGCAACGTCACCACTCCGATAACAAATGCCAGGATTCCCACGATGAGCTACACAAGGTTTGTGATGAATAAAGGAAAAAGATAACTTGTTAAAATGTAGATAAAGTACAGGATGCAATGGTGACAAAATGGACAGGTAAGTAGACATTGATATCTGTTGTTCTGAGATAACCAGCCAGCATGCACACCTGAGGTAGGTAGACCCAGACGTCAGCCAGGTACACACAGAAGGGCGCCACCACACTGCCAACACGGCACATCATACTGCCACTACCCACTGCCAGAGACCTGGAGGGAGATCATACACAAGATCAGCAACTTTAGAGAAGGCAGATTCAGTGACGTCAGGGTACAGACACGAGGCCTACAACCACCAGTATAAACAAGAACCAATTACTGTAAACGCTCTGAACAGCCACGTTGCTTCAGGAGCAAAACGTTTATCATATCTGCAGCTGTGCATAAAACACTGGTTGTACTGTTCAACCAATAATATAAATATACTATGTTTAAATATTTTTGTTGTGATTAGACACTGAACTGGAAGCTTTAACGTGACCATAAAAACACATGGCACAATGACACTCATGAATCTTCCTTGCGTGAGTATTTATCTTTCCTTAGAACGCAAAACACTATTAGTACTCAACCTTATAATGTCAATAAAAAAATCTTTAAAATTAAAGATAAAATTATACTGTAGTCTGTTTTGGTTTAAATCTTATATTAAAGCTTTGGCAAACATGCTAACTAGTCCTCGCATTAGAAAGGAAATGTCCAAATTGCTGCTGGATAAAATGGGAATATTCTGACATATCTTTGGCAATATTGGAGACCAAGTGATAATTTTTTTTTTTTTTTGCAGTTTGTATGGTAAATTTTTATGGTAAGTTTTATGCAAAAACATCTCTAATAAAGACAAACGGTAAAATTGATTCTAGTCCAGATATTCTGTGTTTCCAGGAGCTGTGTGTGTTTTGTCACCTGATGATGGTTGGGTAGAGCTCACAGGTGTACAGGTAGATGAGACCAAAGGCAATGGCGATGGCAAACTTCCCCATCATACTGAGAACGATGGCCAGTGCCTCGATGTCCTGTGGAGAAGGCGCGAGGGGATGAAGAAGGCAGGAATCTCCCGTGTTGTGCCATGTTTCATAGTATCAACAGTAACTTTAATGCTCTTTTGCACATCATTTTGTCCTGAAGGGCAAAACCTCTGCATCATTGTGACAACGTTTACCCTGTAAAAGATACTACAACTGATTTCATCATGCACAAAAATACAAACACTTGACCTTTGACCTTCAGACTTTTCATCAGACTACTGACTCCATTAGCGTTAAACGGCAGCACAGACTCTCTTACAGCACTCCATGGATGAGTGAACTGAAGCTCATGCCGACTTGATTTGATTCTTTCTAAGTGATCTAATAAACTGAAGTAATGATTGCTCCCTCAGTCACTCTACTGTTCATTTGCTTCATTATTATACTTTGTGGCATGGGAACCACTTATCATTTCTTTTTTACACATTTATGCATGTGTTTATACTGTATGTGTATGTGTGCAAACTAAAGAAAATTCTCTCGAATTGGAGTGTTTTATATTGGTACATACATGTATTTCATATGTGTATGTGAAGCAGTAGTCCTGCATGGCCTGTTATACACCATCTACATCTTTGAATGGGACAACACTAAAGATACACAGAACATAAGCTATCCAACGATCTTTATTTTTGGCTGTACTGATGCTAGTAGTTAACGTGCTCTTTGTTATTTTGTTCTTTTATCTATTAATTAATTGACATCATTGGAGTCAAGCAGTCGGTGCCATGGTGTGTTTGCATGCTACTAGCAGTATGCAACGCATGCAGCCGCATGTGACACACACGGGGCAGCTGGCATGGAAACAGCCTCATGTCCTCTCTGAGCCTGAACACTGGTGGCCTTATTTGTATTACAAGTGGCCTGTGGTGGCAGGAGTGATTTTGTTTTTCTTCCAGTGCCGATGCCAGATTTTCGATAGTGTTTACAGTGTGTAGTGCTTGTCAAAACCTCTGGTTGTACTTAGCACTTTTGTAATTTAGAAAAAAAATACAGATGGGGGTAAGTAAAGCCACTATATATAAGTATAAATAAGTATAAATGTTGGGCTGGAGAGAGCTATTACTGTAATTCCCACACCGATATAGCACAGTGTAGGAATGCAGACAAACAGCATTCAAAATCAAGAGCAGTCAGAGCAGCCTCGATAAAAAAGCAGGCCATTACCAGTACTTTCTGAGATATTCTCACCCTAACCCATCTGAGGCTATATTGGGTTTTCACTGCAGGGACTGCATCATAAATCTTCAGAAACTCACTTAACAAGTATGGATAGAGGCTCAGGCCCATAACAGAAGTATCTGTAAATATCTATAGAAAGATACAAAGAGTGTAACCAATACCATGTTTGCTTAAAACAACCAGCATAAGAAGCTGAGTGAAACACTTCTAACAGTGGTTAATTAGTGGACAAACCAGTGTATAATGTAACTATCAGGAGAGTGAAGCAACTAAGAAGGAAGGAAGAGAGAAGAGATAGACGACTCACATTTGTTGAGCGCTCTGTTCAGAATGGCCTTCAATGTTAAAGGTCATATTTACTTGGACATTACGTACCAGCTGTTTGTCAACCCAACCATAAGCAGTGCTTATTTGGGTCAGTGCTCAGAACACACACACTGGGAACTGCATGTGTCGTGTATCAGGTCTCAACAGTAACAGTGGCCCGGGTAACGTCAGGGCAGTGAAGTCAAGAGCTAACGGTCCAGACATAATGGGCAACTGCAGAAAATACTTTAAAAATAGCCCCATGTTACAATTAGCTTATCCCTGAGACACACACACACACACACACACAACTAACAGTCACATCTAGCAGTCACTGTCATATGTGTAATGCTTTGCCTGCAAGATTGCGTTGGAGCCAGTAGTTTTATAACCCAAAAGAAATCATTTAAATAAAAGAAATTATTCATAAGATTATTATTATTACTATACGACTTTAAGATTAACACTTTCTCTCTCTCACGCACACACTCTCTGTACGTACAGCAGGTACCACAATGATGAGCATACAAGCGACCCCGGCCAGGAGCAGAGCTGGGGCACAAGTCTTCTTCCTGCCAATCCGGTCCATTGCAAAACAGCCAACCAGATAAGAGGGGAGCTCCACTGCACCTGGAAGCAGCCAATCACAGCAGCTAAGAGGTTATCGTGCCACTGACACACTGACACCGAGACATTCCACCCACGGGACCTAAATAACCGGCATCCAAAGTGTGGGTGAAGCTCAGCCTCCCAAATGTGCTCTACTGTATGTCCCCATTAATGAAATAAGTGGGGATTATATTGTTCCCACTGGACATTATGGGAAACACATTAAATCATAAAAGGTGAAACAAAGACAAAGAAAATTTAAATACTTTATCTGTTTTTATCTGTTCAAGTTTTATTTTTTCTTAACTGCACTTCTGTTTTATGGCATTCTCTTCTGTAAAGCACTTGGTGCGTTTAATATTTTTGTTGTAAAGAACTGCATTTCCTGTATGAATGGTCCTATATAAATAAAGCTTATTATTATTATTATTATTAAATACTGCATATCATCTGCTGAATTGATCAGACATTACTAGTACCAAACATAGTATAAAATGTGTACATTTGTGAGAAATGGTGACTTTTTCCCCCCCACGCTTTCAGCGCAGCATTACATGAGCAGTGCATCACTTCTTGTCTTGTTTAACAAAAAAATGTTTATTACTATGTAAACTTATTTTCTCTATTGGGTGAAAAACCACGAGGAAACTATTTGACTCGCAGAAGGGAGGCTGTAATTTTTCTTAATTCCTCACAGGCTTACTTTACCATCAACATTACCAAAAACAGAGCGGTAAACAAAAAACTGGAACAGAAATGATCTCGCTGCCTTCCCACTGACGTATTATTATACTTATAACTAATAAACATCCCATGATATTGTATAATGTACAGCGTAAACACTGCAAACAGACTGCAAAGTTAATGCTGAGATTCTCCAGACAGTTATAAATAGTACCCTGCTCAACTTGGTTACCAGGACTGGACTAAACTAAGAGGCCTATTTATTTACACGGGTTACAAGAGGTAGATCTGTTGTTAGACTGCATCCCCAGTCTCAATGCATGCACACTGTAATAGGCATAAATGATGAAACACAAAGACACAAACCCCCTCTGCGTTTCAAACCCATGGGTTGTAAAGTGTAAAGCAGTTGTCAACAGCTGCTTAATCCATCTACAAACACAAATACACCTACAATTGGATGACCTAAGCAGAATGTCACCATTACCATTAGTTTCCTCTTTTCTTTCATGCACATTTATACTCATCAGCCTATCACTCACCAGCAAGGAAGAGGTTAATGTACTGATTTCCTCCAAGGTTGACTGAGCCTAAAGAGAAGACGTAGTAGCCCAGGCTGCCAACGAACCAGATGGCCCACACTGTGCACGTACGGGCCGCCATCCTCCAGCTGCCGAACAGATCCATGATGGACAGCTTCTTTTCGGACTGCGATGGCTGCTCCTCTGACTCCTCCAGCAGAGCTCTGCCATTCCCTCTCTCCTCTGTCTCCAGGAGCTCCTCCACCTTCAGCCTGTATTCTAGGCCGTTGAAGCGGGCCATCGTGTCCAGCAGGGTCTGAGCGTCCTTGTAACGACCCTTGGCCATCAAGTAAAAGGGCGTCTCGGGGAACTTCCAGCAGATGAACAGGAAGGGCGAGGTGCATATGGAGAGGATGACCTGGTAGATCCACCAGACCCGCACCAGGTAACCGGTCAGCGCCACCACCATGACGCCGACAGCAAAGGCCGCGTGCACGTGCATCGAGGTCCATGTGCGCACCTTGATGCCAGTGAACTCTGTGACGTAGACAAACACCACCACAAGGTAGCCACTGGATACCTGCCAACATCAAAGATGGGAACGAGGAAAGGAAGGAGGAACACGGACAAACACAGGGAGCAAGGATGGAGGTTTATCACTTGAATTCAAGTCTTTATTTGTAAAAGAAACAATGCGTCCTTGTGTCTTTTAACAGTTACATCGTTTGAAAATGGGCATTATTGCTCGCTCCAGATGGTCATGCAAGCATATACAGTACCCCTAAAAAAATCACAGTCCAGGACAACTATATGCTGATATATGTGCAACTTATGTGCAATCACAGGTGAACGTGATTCTGTCAGAGCTCTAACTAGATATATTGTAATTTCAGGAAGACTGAGTCTGCACTGTGTTGTGAGGCTGTGCAGAGTTTACCCTATCTGAGAGTTTGATTCTATGTGGAATACAACAGCTGTAGCTGAGGAGGGCTGGGGGGATGGTAGAAGACACAGAGGAGTATGTTTTCAAAGCTATTACTACAATGTAAGACAGTTGCTATTTTACCTAAATTTAACAACTTACTCCCGCTATAGAAGAGGGCAAAAATACAGCGTACATACAGTTGCAAGTTATATTCTTTTTATACACAGCTGGAGCAAACATGTTGCTGTGGTTTGCATGTTGGCTTGACTGCAATTTGACTAACAGGAGGTGGCTCCTAATATATTTATAGAGAAGGTATGTGATTGGCTGAGAGACTGTTTTATACAGAAACATCCTGAAATTGGACACATGCTGAACCTTGAAGAAGCATGCTCGTTTACATGCACAATGAAAGGCACCTCCCTAGTCGCACACTGGCTTTTGCAGAAGTCCAGAATCCAAGTTGTAATGACTGACCTTTTTCAAAATCACTGAGAGTAAATCTTTGCAGATTCAGATGCTCTTTCAAACTGGTGGATTACATATGCCAACAAAGTTAGATGTCTCTGGAACTGTACTGTACTGTAATCCGTATCACTTTCTTTTGGTACACTCGCTCTGATTGAAAATCTAATTCCACATCCATGGTGTGCAAGAACAGAGGCAGATACACAGCCACACACCAGAGGGGCACGTACAGTACAGAAGCCCAGTGAAACTCACCATGGCAAGGATGAAGCGGAGCGCCACAAAGATGTAGTAGTTTCCAGAGAACGCTACAGACACCCCGAACCCAAACTGACAGAGGCTGGTGAACATCAGGATCCTCACACGGCCGACTCTGGAGGGGAGGTAGAGGAAGAGAGAGAGGGTGAAAGGGAGCAATAAAGAAAAAGACAGACCGAGATAAAGTAACAGAGCTCGCGGGTCCAGGTAAGCAATACGCTAAATAAAGGATCGTTTAATTATCAAACCTGTGTGCATGGCATATATTACATATGCTCCAGCCACCCCGCCCCACCCCCTGAGGATAGGCTGGATGGATGGATGGACACAAAAAGCTAATTTGTTGTTTAAGCCACTGAGGTTCTGCTTTAAAATGCTGGCTGTGATGTTAGCAACTCCTTGTAGTAAACTAATGCAGCTAATTTTCTGTGGTTCAAGTTAAGATAATGTCTAACGTGGGATTACACTTTGCCCTCAACACGAACGGGATGCTCCACAACCCGTCTGCCTGCTCAAGCGAAATTTTGACAATGCTCAGCCCATACAAGCATTCAGCCATCGTGGATAAGATTAAAAGCACAAAACCAGATACGGTGAGGTGTGATGATGAGCAATTGATCCAAAATAAGCACTTAATCCTTACCTTCTCTATGTTAACTCTGTTAGTGGGAACAATTTTATAAGATGGTTGGGCAAAACATCAAAGCAAGTGCACCCTCGTCTTTGACTTTATGAAAGTAAAGTCTTACTTCTAAATGTCCTGGCTGAACAGCTGCCTAGCCAGGTCACCTGACCAGGTCACCCGATTCCTGCCGCTCTCATCGCTCCTTCCTCCCTTTCTTTCATCCCTCAGTCCCAACATCCACACCAACAATCCACTTTTCCTGCCTGACTGTCACGCTCGTCATCCCTTTGCCACGTACTTCATGCCACCACACATATTTGGGCGTGCACTCAGTCCTGTGCTCACACCATCAACCACTGAGCATGAGAGGCAACAGTGTCGTGGCAGAAGCGCAGAAATGTGTTCTGACTTTATGATTGTAAACAATATTAAAGGCAGGCTCTCTAAGCCACAGTCTGTATGTACTACTTACAGACTACACAAGTGAAATTAGCTTCCTTATATGGTGAACCTGTACGCCATACTGACAGAATTTACCTCTGTTTGAATCCTCACTCTGCAAGACAGTATCTTCCCATTCCACCTCAATCCTGCAGCCCCTGCTTACCTGTCAGCAATGTCCCCAAACACCAGTGCTCCAACCAGCACCCCCAGCATGAAGGTGGGCTGGCACAGCTTGGCCAGCCATTCCCTCTCGCACACCAAGTCCCAATCCGTCACTATGCTTTGGTGAACTTCAGTGTTGTCGTAGGCAAAGTTCCCATTGCAGGCTCTCACTGTTTTGTTGCCATCGAAGTCGTATGTGAAGCCTCTTGGGCTGATGCGCAGGGCGCAGCGGCACCGGCTGAGCTCCCACTGTTCTCCTTCGGCCGTCCTCACCACCAAGGGCCCAGTCCCCGGCTTGAAGACCGGCAGGATGTCTTCCAGACTGGATCCCGTCAGGTTACCGTATAGGACATCAGTGATGTTGCCGGGCACGCTGCACACAAAATTTGGTGTCTGCACTAAGAAGACAGAGGCCAGGTAGTGGACCCCACAGGCTATGGCCTGGAAGACCACTGCAAAGTATAGACATGCCTGATATCTGGAGACAAAGAAAATGCATTAGAAATTATGCTAACTGTAAAAAGGTCACCTTACAGCTCATCCTTTCATTGATTCTTAAAATCCTATTTTTGCTACTGTATTGTAGCTATAAAGCACTGTCCATGTGTGCAATAAATGCAGTGATTAGTTCTAAAACAGCATTTGATTACATGGACATTTTGAGACAAGTTGAACTGCGCTGGACAAGTAAAATGACCTTGACCTTTACAAGAACAACCGTTGCTGCAATGGTGGTGGAAACAATTATATTTTGTTATACAAAAAAAAAAAGCAAACTACACAAAAACCCTATTCATTTGACATGTGTTTTGTGAGACAACCTAATTAATGAAGACGTTAAATGAATTCAGCACTTTTTACTACTTTAAAAATGATTATTGGTGCACTTTAAACAGATTATATTCTGGAACACTACAAGTGTAAAACGTGTAGTATGTAAGCTGCAGACACAGCTTGTGAAATGTAAATGCCACGCTCTTTCGAGCGCTCATTTGTAACTTTGGAAAGAAAAAGTTACTATTCCAAAGCAACTGGCTGCTGATGATGCCACGAAAATACAACTCATCCACAGAACAAAGACAAAACAGATGCCGACCCAGTTAGTCCGGAGAAGAGCCCGACTGCATGTCCTACCTTTTGAAGTGTCCCAGCTCGTCGAAGATCCTCTCCACGCTCATTTTGCGCCGAGGCTCCCCGGTGCGTCGCTGCCGATCCTGAACTGCTGCTCTCACAGAGCGGGGAGAGGGTGGGAGGGGACACACGCACACGCGCGCACACACGCGCACGGGGTCCACTTTCAAGAGTTAAATCAGCTGGAGAGCAACAGTCGCTTTGGCAGGAGATGGTGAGGTTTCGGAAGGTCACAGAGAAAGGTCTCCTTTGATTATTGCATGTGAATGAACCTGTATCATTTCACCTCTTTTTTTTTTTTTTACTTTCTATTGTTTCTATTGCATGCTGCACTTTTTTACTATACGTATCACCTTTGCAATTTCCCCACTGAGGGACTAATAAGGGTTTATCTGATCTCTCTTATCTTGAGATAGACTTAATTGTTTTAGCCTAACTTCCCTCTGACAGTAAGCTTATACACGGGCCCTTGGATTCATCACACGTTCTCATACAATGAAGCAGTGTTTTCTCAGTGACAGCTGAGTATTAGGATTGAACACACAGCATCATCTTCCGAGGTACACCTGTCAGGTTCAGCCTTTCCCAAACCTTTTCAAACAGACGGTTAAGGGCAGTGATAATGAGCTGCTGAGTTCATAATTGCCACAAGGTCATAGTTCATCTCTAAGGAACACCATGCTATCTTCCCCTCGTTTCTACCTTTCTCCTCCAAGCGGAGTTGATACATCTGTACCTTTCAAACTCTGCCGCCAAGAGGTCTGAACCGTGAAGAATACGAGCAACACTGCAAACTTAATCTAGACTTCTTGTTGATAGCCCGTGCATCTAAATAAACCTGTGGTTTCTGAGTCAGCGTGCAGTCGCAACTCGTTTCACCAGTGCTGCTTTCCTTTCACCTGCATGTGATGGGTGCGCAATGGAGCTCCTTCTGTTATCAGTAATTCTGCCCATTGCTGTCTCGATTAAGTGGCGAATCATTTGTCTGTAGAACATCAGAAAATAGAAAGAGAGCCTAAAGTGACATCTACAAATAGTTTGTTTTATCCAACTAATAGTCCAAACCCTCAAACACGCAACTGCACTAATTAGTCTTCAAGGGTAGGTCATGTTTAGCCAGAATGTAAAGCACAAGCCTTGCCTCTGTGTGCAATTGTGTTTAGTTCAATGAGCCAAAGATGATGGTAATGGTATAGACATTCCAGCTTACTCACTCTTGTGTGCACCAGATATCAAATAAAACAATTTAAAATCATCCCCCAAAAATTAAACACAGGCTAATTCCTGACACAAAGGCCTCTGGAACCCCAAGCCAACCTCTCTGCTGAGTCTGTTTCTGCAAGCGTTTCTATTGGAGCCTTTGATTAATAATTGACATGTGCAGTAGTTACGGCTGTATTGACTTTCTGCACGTTGCCTCGGCTGGACTCAGCAGGACAACAACCACGAGCTATGGCAGTGTTTGCTTTTGCCATCGCACCGACTCCCATCCGCTCCACTCCGTCCAATATGATAAATAATCAAACAGCGGAGGCGCAATTTAAACATGTTATTCATGCAGAAGGACAATTTAGAAAGAGTGCGCAAGCATGAAATTAACAAAAGGTGATCCTTTTCAATACTGAATGTTTTAAATGAAAGGTTTAAATATCAGAACATTATTTACACAATATAAATGAGACTCTGTACGCCAAAAGGCGGGATGCTGCAAGAAATGTGCTGGGTTGCTTTACAGCACAATAGGAGATTGATTTATGGCACAGACAGATGCTGTTGCCATATTACAGTGCAGACGGAGCTGTCGTCTTCCACATGTGGTGTTAGAGACTTCAAAAATCATATTAATTTTGATAATTGGGGTTTTTTTTTGTGTGTGATTGGTTTACAGTGGCAGTGGACAAAGTTGTAAATGTGGATCATTCTGGGTTTGAGTGTGCAAGGGTGTGCATATATTTATTATCAGACTTTGAGAAATTTGCATCTGTGTGTGTTGTATTTTGGGCCCCAGCTGAAAAAGTAAACACATTCACCTGCTCCAGTCACAACTGGCTGCTTCCCACCAAGCAAGACTTCAGTATTTTACTGAGCAGACTAACCTATTTCAGTCCAGCTGAATCTAGTTTTACTTGGTGTGTTGTGAAACCTGCATGCAACACTGCACCTATCAGAGGACCCGCTGTTTGCTTACAAGATAGCGTCAAGAAAATCCCACCTGGAAGTAACCTACACACTTTCTCTTGAATTTCTAAACCCCAAAAGGAATTTTCTAATCTATTTTGTAGCCTATAATCATACATGTGCACAAGCATTGTGTGAGCCATTACTGGATTTACTGTTTTCCTTTTGTTGTTTGTCTTGTGTTCAATCTGCGATCCACTCCTTATTCTCAGGAGGCTCAATTTACTTTTTGTTCTTAGCCTCTAAAACTGCTTTTTATTAAGTTTGGGTATCAACAGCTGATCTATCAATCTACTGGCTACCCGAAAATAGTGATTTGAACCATATTATGTAATGGTAAAGATTTTCCTAGCAATATGATCAATTTTTTTTACATCAAAATCTAACAGTAGCTATCTTCCAAGAAGTGCAATGCCTTCTATGGGATTTGGCCAATCTCTCAATGGTATTTGTTCTTTGCGCTGACTTCTGTGCTGAACCCCAAGTTTACATGACTTTATGGATTGTATTTTGGTAGAGGAGAGGAGAGGAGAACAGTCAGACACGTCCATGTGGCAGCGGAATTTGGCCAGATCCTGACAAATCATTGCAATATGTGTAATGCCGTCTCAGAGAGAAAAGCCTCTCCTGTGTTCAGTCTGAAAAAGGCAAAACGGAAACACGGCTTCTTTTTCTGTGTGATACACAAAATGTGTCTGGCATTTTGAATCATTTTGCAGATGTTTTCAAGATGAAAGCTGGATTTCTCTTGAAACAGTAATGCATACTTACTTACCTTCAAGCACACGCTGCAACACCCTGGTGCTGTGCATGTGTAAAGACACACAGAACCTGAACTTTGCAAAACTTACAAATGTATAATTGCTCTGTTTAATTTGTTTAAGATGCTGTTTAAACAGCATCTTTCTTGATTCTTTGGTACCATTAGCAGTTAAAGAACAGTTTGACCTACATTTCTTCAAGCATTCACAGACACTTAATGTTGTAATTCATTCCATATGGAGGTGATGCGTGTTCATAACTAACCACTGGGTGGCAGCAGAGATTGCCTACATATCTGGCACCCATTCATGCTTGAAGTACTAAACTAGTTGTTTACTAAATAAAGGTATTTCTTACATTGTCAGAGCTGTTTTTAACCCCAGAACACTACAATAAACTACATTTACTTTAAAATGCTTTTAAATGGATTCCTAAGCTTTCTGAAGCTTTTGTTACTGTACAAGAAAAGCGGCACAAATGTAGAAAATAAATAAATGAATGGTTTAAAAGAAATAGAGCAAATCAATTGGCGGGTTCTCACTCGAACTTCCTCTCAGTTTAACAGTTTATCATTCCCATGGCAACAACAGCACCAGACTTAGTGAGCTTTTTAGCATCATTATTGTTGTCGTGTAGGGCCATATTATTCCTCCAGTGTCTCTAAAATTTTGTGTATTTCAAACCATGTGAAGGGATATGCTAGTGTCCATAGTATATGCTTTACAACATATTTTACCCTGTTACTTTCACAAATGTATGTATGTTTTGGTGTATGTCTATTGTCTTTGGAAGCCAAATTGTTGATCAGGTAGAGGTGAGTTGCAATTTCGCATCAAAATCCATATTATAGAGAGGCAGGAAGTATTACAGATTTATTTTTACTACACAGGGGGCAGTAGAGAGCTATATACGAGCCAAAATCCAAACACAAAAGTTTGCGATTGATTCTAAACATCAGAAAGAAAGCATCCTTATCATTATCCTGCATTTATTTTCTTAGATTTGGCTATGTCAGGATGCTGTGTGAAGCTGGGCAAATCTTAATTTCCAACAAAGGGAAACGGTGCTTTTGTCCATCCAAAAATAATCCGCTTTGGCAGGCAGGCCTGATAAATGATGTGTCCTCTCTTAGTCTAAAATATCAATAACATATTTAACAAATGGGCACACAACAGGGAGCTCTGATTATTAATGTGTTCATAAATAATAGCCGATTTAGTGGTCTTTGGAGGGAAATCAATGACAAAGTTAATGAAGTAACTTGAGACAATGAGGCTGTGACAGCGATGGCTTACAAATTAATTGTTGGCAAGGAAAATAAAACTGTCAGAAGTTAGTTTCAGCAAGTTGCCAGAGATTTCAAGAATTATCTGATCAGTGGCAGCAACGGGAACACTTATTTAGGAATGCATACAATCCTGGAGCAAACACCTATATGCTCTAAGAGTAATGATTACATTTCTGTAGTATTAAAACATGGTTAGAAACTCATCCTTGTAAGAAAATGTTTGTGTGAAGAAAACAACAAATCACATCCTTGAACACTGTTGCACATACTTTTCTTATCCCCTTCATACATTATGCAGGAAATAAAAATCTGACTTGAGCATGGCTGTGAGCAACATTCTGCCTTCTGCACATCCAGGCTGACTTGTCCCGTTTGGCGAGGGAGCCAACATGCTTGCAGATGCTGAGAGGGACCTGCATGGGCCCGTGGTGCAGGCCCTGCCCATATCTAGTTACACAGTAACCCGAGAGTCTGTGGGGCGGGAGAGGCAACCCCAGGGAGGGCGCAGAGCAACAGAGGGGTATGTGTGTGTTTCTGATAGAAAGAAAAAGGAAGCAAATGAAATAGGCGTGTGTGTTTTGGGGAAAGGGGGACGTGTGAGGGAGTTCCCAAAGTTTTCAAAGAGGGCGGCACACATTGTACTTCTGAATCAGTTTTCCGAGCCTCATGACACACATGCACACACTAGAGTGCACAAAACAATTTGGGTTAAGATGCAGGCACACACATGTGGGTTGGTTTATGAACCGAGGTGTTCTTGGTCTAATGGTGGACTTTAGACCTGAAGGGAATGAGAGGCTGGACGAGAAGAGAAGAGAAGAGAAGAGAAGAGAAGAGAAGAGAAGAGAAGAGAAGAGAAGAGAAGAGGACCACTATATGACATGCCAGGAGAAGAAGAATGGGATAGAAAAAGCAAAGGGAAAACCAACACTTGTTGAGGAGATGGACTGAGGCGAGCCCGAGAGGACAAAACATGGGCAGAGAGCGACTCACCCGGGGACTGCTGCTGCGTTTGGGTATTCTGCTCACTGCTGTGTGTGTGTGCGTTCATGTTTACCTGGAGGCGGGCTGGCAGGGAGCACCTGCACCCCTGGCACTGGGACGTCCCACCCAGTCTAGTCAGAACCAGGGCCAACAAAGCAGAACCAAACAGGTCTCTGCAGAAGACGAGGAGCGGGACAGAAACATTAAAAGGAGAATCTCCTATGTTGGAACACTAAAAAGGGACAGCCCAGGTAGGAAGAAGGATGGAGACAGAGAGGACCCCTCACCCCCGTGCTGCCCACCTCCCCGCCCTCGCAGAAAGGTATGTTTAATATCCCATCAACTTCTGAGTTCTTAATTGCCAAGATAAAGACTCTTGTAAGGTTATCTGATCCTAAATCAGTGTAGTAGGAGACAGAGCGGCTCAATGAGGAACTTTCACTCCATCTCTGTGAATCACTGGCTTAAAGCTCAGTAATCCCAGGAGGGCGATGAAGGGAGAACAGGCAGCAGAATCAATAAGCGCTCCTGAAGTGCTTTGAAGTTGAAAAAGAGAGTTTGTCACCGAGGTTTCTAGAGGGGCAAAGCTGTCTGCGTTTAATTTTTTTGTGATAGATGTGTACAATTTAAGCAAGAATAGGCTTCACACAGACTAAAAACTGAACAAACAAACACTCCCCCTCGGGCTGTTGGGTATCAGTTGCACAGCTATACAGAGTCAACGCTGACAAACAGCCACTTAGACACAATGTCTATTGGAGCAAACCCAGCTCTTCACATACACAAGCACGCACATACACACACTGCAGGACCTCGACCTTTGACCTGGGAACAGTGAGCAGGCTTAAGAAAACTCCCACTTCCCTCTTTCTGCGTCTCTTCACGCCTTTGAATATTTCCTCTTTGATTCATCTCAGCTATTTGCTCTCTTGCCTTTACTTTGTCATGTGATCGCTCAATCCATCTATCTCCCTTTTATTCCCTTTCATTGCCATCTTCCCTCAACACTCCCACCACCAATACACATACACACACACACACACAAGAAATCTGTCCTTCCTCAATCTTGTTTTCTTCTCTCTTTTAGTCCCCCGTTGTCTTTCTTTGTACTGAATTTCTTCTATTTGTTACTCTGGGTTAAGACATGCTTGTTCGCTTTTATTTTTAAATCTTTAATGACCTAAACCAACTAGAGACTGAGGAGCAACAGCACTGAGTTTTCACTGCTATGAAAATCACTGCAGGGCTATTATGCCACACGGAGCGATGGGCACTCGTGCGCCATCAATATTACATACCACCATATGCTCACTCTCCCTGCTTCTTAACACAAAATTTGTCACATAAGATGCCCTGGAGGGGCCCCGATGAAATTTCTGTGTCATATGCTGCTGCCGTTTAACTCCTCTTCTTCACACCTCGTCTCGCCTTTTCTTGCTTTAGGCTCTCATCTCGAAGTTCACTGTTGCTCTTTCGCTGTCATGTTACCTTGTTCCCCGTTCCTCACACTCTTATTCTACCTCTCTTGCTTTTTCATCTCTCCTGTCTGTCTCAGTTTAAAACTTCATCCTCGCCTTCCACTTCTAACCCATATCTCTCTTTGGGTTTTTTTCTCCCTTCCTTTAACTTTGCTCTCTCTCGCTCACTAGCTGCCTGCTCTCTCATTGCACCGCATATTCATGCACCGCAGATGAAATAATGGGCTGGAAGGCAGGACTGTTGCTCTGTGAGGAAGATGACAAGGACGCCTCCAGTGACCATGATGAACAGCAATAGAAGGGACTTAAGAGAATATTCCTATAAAAGAAGAGAGAGAAAAAACAAAGCCTTACAGCCAACAGCCTGATGATTTCCACTAACACTTCCAGTGCATCTTTGTACACTGTTCGTGCCTTTCTAAGCACTCATTGATTGAAGAATGTCTGGATTATATGAATGCATTTGTTTAAAATAGCCCGAGTTAGTATTCAGTGAGTTGGATTGTACTACTGTCTGCAGGCCTTCTCCCAGACAAGGTGTTTGGCATGACGTTTAAACGGGACTGCATCAGTTTAGGTCATCATATGGTTTGAAACATAACATTTAGCATTATTTTGTATTTCTGCTACCCTGTCATGTTTGGCACTTAACTAGGGTGTAACTGTTTCTGCTTTCAACAGACTGTAGAAAGATCCAAGTTGTATGTTGCTGCGGAGCATGAGCAGAACCTGCGAGCTACATCTCACTATTATCTATTCATGGGCTACTGTAACTTTGAATCAAACCAGTGGAATGTTTGTCATCTACAGAAAGTAGATGCAAAAATGTTGTTGATTTCATACGGCGTTTTAAATTTTACAGGTGTGAGCATGACTGATGAGGTAATGATGGTCTTCAAAAGGTAAAGGTAAAAAAGTGACCACATCTGAATTTATAGACAATTAGTCAACGAGACAACTCATCTCCAATTAGATAATTGATCAAATTTAAATAAGGTCGATATGCCCAAACTCGGGTAATCACAGAATGATTCCCATGCAAAAATCACAAAAGTATTACACTGGTAGGTCCCCAAGTTAATCTAGGGAAGAGAGGAAAGGAAACTGATGAAGAATGTGAGGAGTCAATCTTTTATTGCCAAATATAGAATCTAAAGTGGAAATTCAGTGAGACCAGGCCAAAAATAGCAAATGAACAAGAACTGCCTAGAAATAAAACCACAATACTAAACAAACCACCGCAAAATAAATCAAAGTTGCATAACTAAATCTAATTCTCTCACACATAAACACAAAATGTAAAAGTACTATTGAGCTTGAAAGTTTATTCTTGGCCGTTGATTTAGTAGCTGCTCTGGCGCTTCACCCAGTTGTCATGGAATTGCAAAAGCAAATGAGCACTTTAAGGTCTTTTTGTCTAAATACAATGTTTATTGATTTGACTTCTAATGAATTTACATATAATTCAGCAGGTCATGAACCATAGACCAACTGTATGTCATAAATATTCAAATATGACAGTGTCGTGTTACATAGTAGTTAATACATGACAAATGAAATCGTGTGTAATGTGCACTGTATATGAGCATCATAAATAATCAAGACACCGAGCATTGTGGGTGCATTATAAAATAGAGTGTTATATTTAAAGTCAGATATATTTATGTAACACTCTTGTTAATGCCTATGTTTAGTAAGGAGGGCTGAGTGAAACAATTTAAATATTGCATTCCCTTATTTTTCATATTAGCATAGAATTGACCGCACAGCTGAAATACATCATGTTTTTATGATTCATTTAATATAATCCGTCAGTAAGATTGAGGCAAATGCTAAAATCATCACTTGCACCTTGGTAGGAGACACTCTCTATACTCACCTTCTAAGAAATGTCGATTAGGTGTGTCACCTGTTTCAGATATTATATACAGAACATATTAAATGAAGTTTTATTTGTGTCTCAATCCTGATTCAGACACAAATAAAACTCCATACCTGTCTTGTTGACAGTGCCAACGCCATCTGACTTCACATCAGTAAATTACATTTTCACTTTCACATTACCTGGTTGGCATTTTTACGGCACAACAACGAGGAGGTGACGCAGCTTCACAAACACAACAGCAGCTGCTCTGTTATCGTTATCAGTTTGAAATTTTCAGATATTCAGCTTCGAGGCTTTGTCTGAGCAAAATTAGGCGAAGAAAATCACTCAGAAAGGCAACGCTCCTGTCAAAACTCATTCAAGAAGCTGTAGCGTAGCTAGGTGACAGGACAGACTGTCACTGACAAATTCTTTCTCTCTTAATAATGTGCGTGTCTGTGTGTGTGTGTGTGACAGCCTAAGGGCCTGTTTTAGTACTAACCAATCTAAAGGAAATCTAATCTCTTAGCTGTCAGGCATCCACAAAGATACACGCACACACGTCCTCTTTAATCATTTACCTCTTGCAGGCTTTCTTCCCCGCTGGGAAAAGAGGAGAGGGATGAGTTGGTAAATTATAGACAGACCTGAAATGTGTTGGGCCAAACAACAGCAGCAGGGATGAAGGGAGAGACGGAGAGCGCGAAGCAGACACAGCATGCACTGATGACTCAGCCTCCTGATTTTTAACACAGTAATAAACATAAGACTACTGCCCTTAAGTCACGGTGACTCACACACACGAGCACGCACAATACATTTGCACTCCATCGCGTTTCGCTCCAGCTGAAAACTACTAAAAGCTTTAAAAAAAAAAATAAAAAAATCAAGTAGCTGGCGGCGGCTCAAAAAGTCACCAGGAGTCACAGGATGACAGCATGTGCTAATTTTGCATGACTACGCTTCCCACACTCACCTCCTGCCATTGGTGGGAGAGGAAGTGCTGCTATTACTCTGGCTGGATACGAGGCAGAAGTGCCACCAAATGCACATCCTGAATCATTTCTGAAAATCAACATCTAGGATAAGTGGATCAGTGGACAGACTGGACCGGTAGTTACGCTCTAGCAGGGGCTTGAAGTGTGGGGACAAGTGGGCCACCACCAAAAAGGGCAGAAAAGTCATCTTATTTACAGTATATGTTGTGTGCTTCTTACTCACTGGTAATGATACATACAGGAAACATCTGGGTTAGGCTAGCTGTTGATGTTGTCTTCTCTTTCTACATATGATAAATAGATGATGTAGCTAGCTGAGATGTAGTTATTTTTAAATTGATGATGATGCTAGATGAAAAGTCAGGGGATCACGATAGAGCCATGATGCTAATGTAGCTAAAAATAAAGCCATGGTCTAGATGCTATGTAGGTAGGCTTTCTCTTCTGCCCTGTCCCACTCTGTATATTTGGCACCGTGGTCCTAATATTCCCGGAAGCACTGAAGTGTCTGAGTCCCATCTTTGCATACAGCTCATCAGCATTGCCAATGAGATCTCATTTCACTTCTGTCTACTCTGTACATACAACTATTGCACGCCTGTCTTGGAAGAGGTCTGCCTCTTGTGTTGCTCTTTCCGAGGTTTCTCCCAATGATCTTTTCCTGCTAAAGGGTCTGGTGAGTTTCTCCGTATCCCAACCAAGGATCTGAGTGTTGTATGTTGTAGAGATTGTAATGTCCTCTGAGACAAAATCTGACTGATGATTTTTGGCAATATAAAGAGATGTGACTTGACGGAGGACTGTTATTACGTGGCTGAGTTTTGGAGGGCTTCTGCACCAGCAAAACATGGATTGCACTCAGCCACTACAAATACGGCAACAATAGGAACAATCTTGACCTTGCAGTGAACTGCAACAAGTGTCACCTTTACTCCTCGTACTGCATAGTCAAACAAATACAACTTTCCTCGGGAGTAAAAACACAGTCCTGGAAGAGGAAACTAGTGCTTAGAGCAACAATAAGTAACAATTTAAGACAGCGTGGTCCCATAAGACCAGCTGCTTCCTGTCAAAAAAGAGCACATTGATATTCACTGCTGCTTCTACACCCCGGTGCTTCTCTGCACATATTTCTTTTTTCTTTCATTTCTTAAGTCAATATGCTCAGTTAGCAGCTTGAAAGTGATTGATTCTTAAGTCGCTCCTCCCATCACCTACCATCGAAAGAGGCCAAACACAAACATCTCCAAATTAAATGTAGAAATGAATTATTAATGCTAAACTGCTGCGTATAGCCCTTTCGCTGCATATCCATCCCATCGATTCTCCCTCACTGCTTTCCACAGCATCCCATTTCACAGTGAAGGTGTGTGAGTATGTGAGCTGCTGAGCTTCTCTACAGGAATATGTCCTCAGCGTCACTCAGAGATTTCTCCCAGATAGGCCAGCTGCCACTCACATGTCACACACGCTCAACCTCAAAGCCCGCAGACAGGCGAGCACATAGATCATAACAAAGTGGAACCATGCATCCTTTCAGACAGGCCTCCCAGTTTTGGAAGATTTTATAACATGAAACACTACGACAGACCACTGAAATGATCATCCAGTGCTGTAGCGATGACGAAAAGGTTAATCTGTGCGAACGCATGCAGTAAGTGATCTTTTTCTCTTCTTTTACGCAGCCATGCAGGGGGAGATAGCAGCTATTAGTAGAAAATCAGTTTTTTTATTATTATCCTGTTGATGTTGGCAACAATGACAGATTCTCAGAAATGCAAACCAGATGTTTCTATTTGTTGTATAACAGCCTAGACAAAGAAAAATGAAAGGAATCCAGCAGAGGGGAATTTGATGAACACTGTATTGGTCTTCTGAGTTCGCTCTAATTCACACTGTTTGGATAAAACAGAATACTTTTGATTATGCTAATTGATTGAACCAAAAACCACCAGCAGCATGGACTTTAATTCAAGTGACTTCTTATAATTAGACAGGACACAAATTAATTTATCTGCAAGGCAAGTATTAATTACTTTTGTTCAAATAAGCATCGTTGTGTTTCCAAATGAATCCTTTGCTCCTGAACGTTGATTAGTTCTGCGCTGGGATAAAGCTAGAACAAAAATGCCATGTCTGCGCCAAGCACTGCCAGCCACTTTTGGGGCCCCCCGGTGGAATTTCTAATGCAGAAATCCTCTGACCTTGGTCATGTATTGGAAGGCTGAAAGACCTTGGCTCAATAGAGGGAGAGAGAGGAGCTGTTATAAAAGAATGAGAGGGGTTGACTTCTGTAATCCCAAAGGTGTGACTGGAGTCAGTTCACAGGCATCTTTAACCTCCAGCTGGGGCATCTGGGGAACCAGGAAGTCAAAAGAAATCAACGGCTGGGAACCTGACAAGTCAACTGGGCCACACTTAACTCCCTGTCCTTGAGCTAAAAATTGCATCCATCACAAACAGTGCCTAGCGCAGATGCCCTCCCAACTTGGGTTATTTATACACTTACTGTATATTGACTTACAAAAGCAGTCTCCAAGACCAAGAAAATGTATGGCTTTTTAAAGCGACATTTGTTCAAGGAAAAATGCATGTGTTCATCCACCACATAGTCAGCTGTGCTTATTCTGTCAGTGAAGCTGAGTTGAGTCACTGAACTGCCTAAAATGTAAATATATAGCTAGAGTGCCAGAGGTAAAACTGATGTGAAAATACAGACAAAAAGGTTGCATCAGCTAGTTTTGTAAACCTGCCATGGAACAACTTATTCATTCAAAGCACATAGGAGTAGAGTAGTTCATTATTTACATTCACATATTTGCTTTCTTGCATACCTGTCCAAAATTAACAAAGAGATATGAGAATGGTATTGATCTTCTTATCTGACTCTTGGCAAGAAAGCAAATAGGCTTGGTGTCCAAATGCCGTACTATCACTTTAAGGTTGTCTGCAATTGCAACGGAGCGCAAAACTCGCAAAACATCTTTTCAGTGTTATCTCACAGGCAACAACAAGAGCCAAAATAATCAGCTCGTATGTTAGGGTCACAGGCACCTTGAAACCAGCGTACATGTACATAGCAAGTTGTAATAACTCCAGGCAGATTAAATCAGAGCGGAGAAATAAAAAGGTTTAGACATACAAGCCCTTTGCCTGAGCTCTATACAGGCATGCAGCTTTGCAGCTTTGCTTGCTCAATGCAAGATTAGTATCTAAGTCCAACCAAACAAAACAGGCCAGCATGGAACCATAAAGTTATGGGAGAAAGAAGCCAACTCAATCACCCCCCTTCTGCAATGTTTACAGAAATATGACTATATAATTGTGTTTACACACTTTTTGAATATGAGAAACAGCTGAGACTGCATCTGGTGCTGAGAAGGTATTACTGCGTTTATTGTGTGAAAGTAGGAGCAATATGGAGTCCAACTCAAACTCTGGTTTTTAAAAATGTGGCTGTGAACATGACGGCGTGTGATCCCGACTTTTAAAAGCAGATCTATGAAAAACAAGCATTATTTTCCCAACAGAAACCCTGCCTCGAACAAGATGATCAAAACCATATGTTGCAGATGGAAAAACAGAAGCCACTGAATGCACTTTATGTTATTGACTGAATAAACAGTGGGTCTGTTGTGTGCGCTGACTTGTATCAGACAAAGACTCCCACTGGAGGGTGAAAAGTCAGTGTCAAACTGTCAAGTCCAGAGTCTCGATCGCACAATACTGCCCTCAGACATGGACGCCTTGTCTGGAACATTCCAGAAAGTTCTCAGCCTCCCTCCGTGCTGATATGAATGAGTGAGTGCACTGACCCCTCAAATGGTACGCCCTCGCTCCCATCTTTGCCATTCACCTACACTGCCCCATCCACGTGCACATGCACTCGAACAGACCATAAATACCAGCTCCTGGCAAATGGCACTTTGCGTGTCACCAAAAGCCTACGGTTTGTTTGTGTAGCAGAAACCCATTTCGGTTGCATTCGACGTGCACCATAGCTAGCTGTGTCTGGTCACAAAGACAACAGACGCCACTTAACCGCAAAAGCAACAGAGAGGGGTCAGCGAACCTCAAGAACAATCATTTAAAGAGCTTGCTGTTGCGCTAAGCCCTGTTAAATCTGCCTCTTCATCCTTGTTCAGAAAGAATTTTTCTGCCTCTCTGTCTCTCTCACTCGTTCCATTTCTGCAGTATTTATTTTATAGCTGATACTGAATGATAATGACAATGGGAAACATATGGAGAGCACGGCACAGAGTGGGGAGATGAAATTAGATGCACAAACACAAGCTGAGAGCATGTGGAGACACCACTGCTCAGTAATAATGTTGGCAAGACTCTAATCTCAGAAATAACCCTGAACATTGTCAATTATGCTGTGACGAGGCTGGAAACATACATTTTCCTTGCTATCGCTTTGAATTCCTTTCCATTTTCATCTTCATTCATTATTTATGCATTAAAAACATGCACGCTTTCTGGTTTTTAAGCTCCATCTCAGGAAGTAAATGTCATATGCTGCTCAGCGTGCTCCTCTGCTCTTCCCAACGAGACATCAAACACAGATCTCATATCTGGGATAAAGTCCAGGAAGACAAGCGTACACTTGCAAAGATAGACTCACACACTCAGACACACACACACACACACGCACGCACGCACGCACGCACGCACACACACACATACAGGATTTAACTGCAAGCTAACAATAAGACCCCATCTGTCTCTTGAGATGTTGGCCAAGTGGGCCCAATTCAAACACAATCTAATCAAATCAGATAACAATGTATCTTCAGCAGCGTCAGTCGGGTTTTCTCCAAGGTGCGTCTCCTACACCTTCACAGTCCTTTCAATCCAAGCTGTGATGAACCTGGAGCATCTTTATATGTCTGATGGTGTTTGTGAACGCATGTGTGAGTGACGTTACCGTGACGTGAATGCGAGGGGACCAAGGCAACAGCCAGTTCTACGGAGATTTAAGTTGATGGCATGTGCCACGACAAGCCAAAGCGCTCTAGAGAACGCACTGGCATTAATATGGATGTGTGTTTAATATATGCATGTGTGAGTACACGCGTGTGAAAGAGGGAGAAAGATTATATATTTTCTGATAAGAGCAGCTGTTATTTGTGCTCAGAGTTAATTGGAAACCAGCTGCTGTTTGGTATATCTTATGAGGCCATTAACAAATGTTGCTTCCCACTGTTTGTATTAGATCACATTTACATCAAAGCTACACAGCTACGTATGTTATTGAGGTTCTGTCAGCTACGTGCAAACCATGTACTTGCAATACCTTGTTTAAATGACAACGGCTATCTGCACAGCCTTACTATTGAATGTCTTTGCATCACACACTCGTGCTGTGGAGTGCACAAATTGCTGTCTTTCTTCAGCCTTACCATTCAATGTAAAGACAGTGCTGGAAATGGGCAGCAATCACAACAGCATGAGAGCTGAAGCCTATTTAATTTGTGCCATTTAATGGAGCCGCACTGATTGCATTGCATGTAGTTTTTAAATTTTAGTTTTCTGAGAGGTTTGTCCTTGGCATTTAAAGAAAACTATCCTGCCCTTTTATGCTACTATTATCTGGATTTATGTTTCATTCAACTCCTAAAATGTACTCATATCTGTCATTTAGTCCTCTGTCATGCTACTCCTTATGGAATTGAAGGCAGCAAAGACTGATGTTGTTCGCTGGGTTCAGCACAGTAAAATGAGGGTTTATGTAGCAATGCAGCTGGGGGGGGATGGGAACAGAGGAAAATGCAACTTTGCATTTGCAGGATGGATAATTCAAGCTCGATAGACACAAAATGAGGCTGCCATGTAGGTGACGGCACGAATTGCTGAGCGAGAATGAGCGTGTTCTGGTCTTGGATCAACTTTTGATTTACACCACTTGGGCAGAAACTGCTGCTGCCAAGTACTCTGCAGAATGAAGAATGAGAGGGCTTGTGTGCTGTAATGTAACACAGTGTGCCGAGCATGAACGTGAAGCCTCAATGTCAAATCACATTCAGAGGTTAACTCAACTCCACCACTGAACAATAAACATTTCTAGGATTGTTTCAGTCTTCCAGCTTTCTCTCTGTTTCTTTGTCTCTCACACACACCCAACAGACACGCTCATACAATCTCTCTCTTACAGTAAATGCATACCAGATGTGGGTTTGTTAGATTTCTCCTAAGAAGCAAACACAGTACAGAGAAGACAACAATCTCTTCATCCTTCATCTACACCATCTGTGCCTCAGCCTCCAATTTCTCTCTTTCTCTGTCTCTTCCTCACACACACACAAACACTTTACTTCCACCCCTCTGCTCATATTTCTATCCACTCCTCCACAGGCTTCTTTCACAGCATCACTCTGGCTTTTGAGACTGAGGCTAAACTCCTCTGCGATTACTGCCTTTATTAAAAAAGATCAGCGTAATCCTCCGCTTTAATTCTGTTATACCCTCTCTGTCTCTCACTGTACTCTGGCAGTGAGCTGGGATTGGCCGGTGAGCCAGGCCTGCCAGAGGAATAGAGATGACACTGCAGGACGTGGAGACAGCTGGGTCTGATCCGACTGCCAGTCTCCCCATATCCCAGATTAGTCAGAACGATAGAGCTCAGTAAGGCTGATTCATTTGTGATTATCCTGTATGTATCACACAGTCATGCTGTAAACATCAGTTCTTTAAATATAAACTTGTTGTTATGCTCTTAATATAATAATGATCAATGTTTGGTCTATCACCAACACAATATGCATTCATCATACACCTATGATAGATTTTACTATTGCTGTTCTAAATACCCATTATGCAGCAGGGATATTATTATGGTTTAATCGGACCAGTAAATCAAACCTGTCTGATACTTGTTTTCTGTGCAAACTTTGTGTACATCATCCTTAAAAGATAAGCATGATGCTGTTCTATATTTTTCTTATCCCATGAACAGACCAAAACCAACAAAGAATTGATTCTTCAAATAAGTGTTGTTCGTGTCGCCAAAGCCTGATTTAGCGTTAGAGCTCCATAGTTATCGAAGGACTATTAAACAGACACGAATTAGAAACACTGTTGCACTGGGTAACATGTTCCTTCATTATCATGAACATGAGCACTGTAAAACAATGTGACATAATAACATTCTACTGCCGTTAGTACTCACTAGTGTACCAAATGTGCATCAGTCCCAATAGAAAATAGTCCCAAAGAAATTTATTATTTATGCCTGTTTGCTAAAACCTACAGTGCTGACCTGTTTCAGAAGATTACTGAGCCTTTTTAAAGGCGCTGAGTGGACTTTCAGAAAGTCGTCATTTATAGCGACACCATTGGCCGTTAAGATCAGTGCAGTCAGCGTTGTTGCTCATTCTCGTGCTCGCACACAGTAGGCGCTAGCGAGCATCGGCCAAAACAGTGACATGACATACAGTAGATTGAACGTGACCGACCAGCATTATATTGATAGACGAGGTAAGTAAAGTTACACTTTTATTATAGTTTGACTAACATATATATATGAGACCCTTTTTTATGGACTTACATCTTCAGTAGGAACGAATGGCCTGTCACAGAAGTAAAGAAGTATTGGTAAACAAATAAACACATTCTTCTCTTCGGTATTTTAATGGGATTTGTTGACAATAAGAAAACTGTTTCTTTACAGAGCCTGTTACTCTAAATATTGATAACACTGAAATGTCCTCTGGTGCACAGGAAGTGATACAGCTGGTTGTTTAACAACCACAATACAAGGACTTGTAGTAAGCATGAGTGACGAGCGAAAGCCTTCAAGACTGACTGAACAAAGAAATGGACCAAACCTAGACTAGTTCTAACTTTAACAACAAAAGATTATTTTACCTGCAAATACACTTTCTTGTTTTACTCCTCATTATCTCAGGTTACTGCAAACAGCCTGTCAATCCACAGCAATGAGTGTCCATTTACACCAAAACCAAATCTTCTCTTGTCTTTGTTGCCATCATGTCTCACATCACTGCTACCTGCCAAACCTGCCACGGCAACGCTAATCAAATGATCATCATATTTCGAGCCTAATAACCCTCTCAAATGAAAGCAAGAGAGAAACAGAGAGGAGGTAAAGAGAAATGGTGGCAAGATGAATAATTTCAAAGCAATAACCCTGGCTTAATCAACAGCAGTGTTACGTGACAATGTGTCTGCTGTCAGCCTCACATGCAGTGGGTTACACCATTCACCATCCATTATCGTGCCATTATAATGGTACACAATCCAGCTGTTTCATATGTCATTGTAATATTATTATGATGAACTTAATATTTCCCTGAATTTCATTAGCACAGGGCCCTGGAGCACAAGTCTCTGATACGGTCTTTCACCGGGGTTCACCAGCTACTCACAGCTATAAACCGGAGGAAGGCTAATGTGAATCAGCCACCAGCTGTTTCATTAAACCACAGCTTGTCTGTCTGCCCACTTGTTCTTCACATGTCGTGACCTTCAGCAAAGAGATACTGTCGAGACTTTACCCTAGCTGTCAAACATAGCCTGTTAAAGAGCATTTGCTAACGTCAAGACACTCCGTGCTGTTAAAAAGGAATTTTCCACACGCTGTTGAACTGAAAGCTTTGACCTCTTGCCTGCACAGCTTGGTGGTATTTTTCTGAGGCATTTGGACTCCGGTGAGAGCAATCACAAGAAATGAGCAGCGGGTCTGACACTCGGCCACCTTGGCACTGACGGGGCCGACTTGGCAGCACTCCTTCTGTCGCCTTATGGTTTTCAAATGGGCAGACGCCGCTCACCTGTGGCTGCCCCCCCTCCTGACATTTGATACACCAGCGACAGTTTGTTTACTTGAGCACTGATTGTGCTCTGTCCCCTCAGATGCTCTGACCACACTTTCATCGATCGTTACGTATTGACTTTGTTTATTTTCGGGGTAAATCCATATACAAGTGTCGAATTCTTCTTCTTCCTTCACAGTGAGGTACATTTCCTCCTCCGTCTGTGTCTTTGTCGGTCTTTAAACTACATCTCCCCCTCTTCTTCCTCCCGCTTCTCTTTTTTACTCATCCACCTTCGTTGTTCTGGCAGACAGCCCTCTCTTGAGTCATCTCTTGTTCAGCCATCCATTCTCTTCTCCCCGAGGGATTATTCACGCTTGGTCTGGCTGCTCACACCTCTCTCACACCAAGCTGAGAGGCACAGATCCGCTAACACACCCCGGCTCCATCAAGACATACAGGCCCACGCAGCAAGGCCCCATAACAACAGAGCGATCAAAAAAGCGGCAAGGATGTTAAAAAAAACAAACAAACATCCTTTTTATATCCAGAAGAAATAACATGTATGTCTCAGGATAAAATACGAATGGAATACAATGAAGTTACGTTTTTAGGTAGGTAAAACGGGTCGGTGGAATCAGTTCTATTAACTTTGTCTCCAGATGAATTCAATTAACCGTGTCTTTTTCTTTGCTTTCAGTGATCACACTTCAAATGATACTTTCAGGTCTCAGATTGTCACCTTTGAACCGAAAACAAACCCAACAAAAAACGACCACAACATAATACATCACTGACTCCAACTGCTTTCAGTGCTTACACTGTAGCTAACACTTCCATTGACATTGACAGCATTTCACATTTTAACTGCAACCAGATTTTTCTCTTTGCTAGTTCTCGATGTCAACATACCAACACATTTCAATGTCTACACTTGATCTCACACTAATTTAATTCAGGGCCTCTACCTCAATTGACCATTACAGCTCAATTCATCACTTACTCACATTGACGTACATTACTCGTGACATTTCAACTCCTTTCAGTGCTTGAAGGTAAAACTTTTTCTTCAACTTCACTCACACTTGTTTCCTGCGAAACAACTGCACATAAGTTATCTTTGTAAGATTTTGCCTCACTGCTTGAAGTTAAAACAGAGCCTTCAACTCCTTTCAGCTCTCATACTGAACTATTTCAGATGTTCCAAGTGCAAACTTTCACCAGCGAGCACACACACATTTTTCTCAGACACTTTAGCCCTTTCTAGTTTCCAATGTCATCGTATCAACTTAATCAGTCATTTCTTCCATCCTTCCAAATGTCAAGGCAACTACCTGAAATGCTCCTGCTGAGGATGTAGTTGCATCTTATGTCATTGGATTAAGGTCTAAACAGCTGACAGTTGTGAATGATGTTCTGTGTGCTTGTTATTAACATTGCTTCTGTCCCTGAGGTGCTGATGACTTGTTGTTGCTTGATGGAACAGGGGGCTTAACACTAATCTCATCACCGCTCAGTGATGAATCAGCAGCTAGTAAGCGCTCATAGGCTCATAGACACACACACACACACACACACACACACACACACACACACACACACACACACACACACACACACACAATCTCTATTTGGGATCTCAGTTTTTAGCGCAGTAAAGTAAAATTGTGTTGTTAGGTAAAGGCTGGACTCATTCACCAAATAACTTCACAAGAACAGGAAAATAATTGCAGCCTGTGAGGAAAACAGACTTGGAGTTGTACAAGTCAGGCCGACAACTCCAGGGCAATTCTACTTTCCAGTAAAGTCTTTAAAACTAGACACCATGGATAGACACCTCCACCCTTGGCAAAATCTGCAAATATTTCCATTTCCTTTCTGCCGTAAAGAGTGTGTGTGTGTGTTTGTGTGTGCACACCTCCCTTTGTCCTCTCCTATTCAACCCCACACTGCTTCATCCAAGTGAGCCCACTGTCCCAGATATCTGCCCTCTGATCAGTAGTCCTGTCCCAACCTGTACCAGGCTGATGTATGAGCCTGATAGCTGAGCTTTGCAGCAAGGATTCGCTAAGGAGATGAAAAGGGCAGCTCGGAGACAGAGAGTTTTGGGAACGTCCCTGGGATGCAGAAAGGTAGATGGTATTTGTCAATGTGTAAATAACAGACTCCCACACCGACATGCAGTCTTTCTGGAACTGTCTTGGCCTCACTACTGCATTTTCGGAGCAACAACAACATTGGAATTGGTATTTCTGTTCTCTTTGGCATTTTCAAGAGTGTCTATGAGATCTGAATTACATTTTTCTGGAGAAATTGAACAACAACATGTCTCCCTGTGGAGACTTACCCTTAAAATCACCAGATACAAGATACTTTGGACAAATGTAGTTCTCTTTTTCAAATGACAAGCATTTCATTGTTAGTTACTGTATTAAAGATTTTTGGAATAGGCTAAGTAAAATGATACAAAGTGATTCCTTATAGTGTATAAAAGCTTCAAAAACAGTAGAGAGTTCAGAGTCAATGTTTATCTTTGGAGAATCTACCTCACCATGTAAATTGGTCCATGATTCTGAAAAATCCAGATTTTCTAACTGTATTATAACCATTGCTAACAATGCTTGTTGTGTAATGCAGGCTGCAAGACGGACACACAATGCAAATTATTTTTCAAATTAGCCACTATGTTTCTTAAAATTGATCACGTGTATCAGTCTTCTTAGCCAAGGCGAGAGATATGCGGCAGGAAAAACAACAGCTGTAGATTGAAACCCACATGTGTACAGCCATTACCCTATTCCTCCTGCGGGGTAATTATGTTGATGATGCATTATGGGTGCAATAATTTTAAACTGATACATTGGAGAGAGAGAGAGAGTGTGTGTGGAATAACATGATGGAGCGAGAGGAGGGGAAGAGTTGAGCTACACCAAGCATTCAGATGTTTTGACACGCCGCAAATCGATTCAAGGCTGAATGCCAAACAGTGAATCGTGTTGCGTGGCTCCAGCTCTGCAGGCATTAAAGGGACAGCTGATTATCTGTGTTGGCAAGTCCAGGATCAGCATCACTGGAGGAGGAAATGACACACGTGGTGCTGTCATAGATAATGTATTAGCAGAGCGCTGTGAGTGTACGTGCATGTCCGCACCATGCATGTTTAGTTTGCATGTATATGTGAGCGCACAAGTGTGCGTGTTTGTACATTAAAGAAGAGAAGGCAGCCCTGTCATAAAACATGCATTAACATATATTCAATACATGCAAGTATGTGCATGGTTTCAGATATGAATTTGTACAAGTAGTGCAGACGGATATTTACATTTAAGTGCACATAAGGTTGTGTGTATATATGATGTTTTGGCAGCATTTTTTCTTGATTGTCATGTTGATAAAGTGCACTGAATTTAAGTAAATTGAATTGTACAGTGTATATGTGTGTGTGTGTGTGTGTGTATGTGTGTGTGTGTGTGTGTGTGTGTGTGTGTGTGTGTGTGTATGCTTTCTGGGCTAGCATTGATTGGCTTGTTATGCAAATGAAAACATGAGAGAGCTGACCTATACACAATCTCAATTGAAGTTTTTCAGAAAATCACACAAAAGCACTTGTTACAATCAACTGCGCAATTGTAAATCAATGTGTCTGAGCCATGATGTCCATTGCGGTGAGCCTGAAATCCAAAGCTAAACTGGAGGGCATAACTATGAGAATAGAGAGAAAGAAAAAGAAGAGTGGAAACATGGGCGTGAATACCAACACAAGGGTTGTCGCCATAGCGCCCTTTACAGATTGTTCACCAGATGTGCCCAACAGCATCGAACAAACCCAAACATGATCTTGTTAGCTAAGCCAAAAATTATTTGTGCATAACTATGGAAAAATTGAAAATAAACTGCAGTGCCCATAAAACTATGATGAAGGCTGCGGCGTCCCAGAGAGGGAAGCACTCTCTCGTGAAATCACCCAGGATAATTTATACCAGAGCTGCTAATGAACACTTGTCCATGGTGTTTGACCCAAGGAATGATTGTGCAACCAGCATATGCATCATCGCAGCTCTGTCCCTCTTTTCCATCTCTCTTCTGTTCACTCTCCATCTCACTGCCTCTCCTCTAATCATAAGCAGACACATTCCTCTTGAAATGTAGCAGGCCATAAAACAGAGCTCTGCCAGGTTCCAGGAATGTGATCACACAGCAGCACTGTGCTGCTGTAGCCAACTGATGGTGAAGTCTGAGGTCTTATTTTTCCACTGTCAGACACAGCTGGACTTTCTACAGTAGATTTTTATCTGTAGCTTGCAGCGCAGAATTCATAGGAATAAATAGCAGCCCCCATTCTACTAAAATAACAATGGAAATAAACTTTAGCAGTTTGTCACTAATACACAGGTAGGAAAAGATCCTTCACTGAGCACATTGTGACCTAGTTCCATTTCCATCAGTGGCTATACACAACTGGGTTATAATACCTGAAAGAATAACGCTCTCTTTGTTGTTGTCCTTGCACTGGATTTCTATTCAGTGGCCTACTTTGATGTTAGCCAATTGCCAATTTTCATGTTCTTTTCATTGTTAATGATCGTGTGTGTGTGTGTGTGTGTGTGTGTGTGTTCCACAACAGACTCCTCGCTGGCGTATAGACTTGGAGCCCTGGGCCAGTGAGAGTCATTCTCTGGAGGATGAAGCTAAAAGGTTCCTCAGCTACATCACCACACCACAAGTGAGTATTCGTTGTTTGAATGTTTACTGGTATTTAAAGTAAATGTTTATTTTTAATTTTTTTTACTTAAGTATAGGGTCTGCCACTGGCCATTTCATGTATTGTACCAGAGTTAGCTTAAAGCTCATTTTCATTTTCATCTGCACTCACTCTCCAAACAAAGAAAGTCAAATACAGAATGGTGTGCTTACAGAGTTTGGTAGTTATTAGCCAAGTTCAGCCAGTTACATGCAGTGACTATTTCTTAAAAACACAACTTGTCATTTTTATATGTCTGCGTGTGTATAAAGCAATTGAGATACAAAATGTTAACAAGTAAGCTTCAGAGATGCTGGCAGGCCTAGTCAGAGAGAGCTAGGCTAGCTGTTTAAATTCAGTTAATCATAATAACTAAATTCTTGACCTGCAAGCCCCTTGTTGCACCGTTTGTACTTTCATCCAACGTTAATGTGGCATGTTTTATCTGAATTTCTCAATGTTTTATTTGAGGTGTTGGCTGTACCTGATGCTTTGATGGAACCTGTGTCCCATCAGGAAACCCAACATCTTAAACTTAAACATCTAGTGTTTTTACTAAAGATTAACTAAACATTGTAACCAGATGCATAAATGTAGCATTAAGACGATAGTTTGAAGACAGATAACTGGAGTAGTTGCTATTGAAGGCCAGGAAGTGCATTATTTTGACAGGTTTTTGTTATGTATATCAGAGCGAGGCTGTGTCTGCCAGCCCATGACTGAGCTACACTGGCACCTCTTTCACATTCAGCTCAGCCAGAGAGTGTTTGTCTTGCTCGACAGCACACACATAATTCATTACTCTATTGATTACCATACAGATGGAACTCACACAGTCCCTCTATTCATACTTAATCAATGAGATGTTGTGGTTTGTTTGTTTGTTTATGTCAGTATTAAATTACTACAAATCGATTAAGAGGTTCAGTATCGTAATTTGAGAAATATCGAGGGATTGAGGAAGCCTGAAATTCTGCGCCCTTGGAGGTAACGCAAAGACACAGTTTCATTTTCACTGTCCAACCCAGAAGGACATTTTTGGATTACATATGCTGCGGCTTTTTATTGTAATGAAATTGGCTTGGGGATAAATCAGCAACTTATCTCACACAATATAGAGAGAATACAGAGTACCCCACTCCAAATGACTAAGTACTCGTTCTATATCTTTCACAAAGCAGACATCAGTTCATAATGAATTAGTCCCAGGATGTGCAGCCACATGCGTGTGATTGTGCGTGTGACAGGAAGAGACAAGGACAAGAACAGAGAGGAAGGGATCATTTGAGTGTGTGCGTTAAGTGTGTGTTTGTGGGAAGCTGTTGAAGGGAGCTGTCCGTCATACACAGTGACAGGCGAGGGTGGAGGGAGTTGGAGGGCGCATAGCAACATCCTCAGCTGTAATGCTGACTGACACAGAGCCTGGTGGAGTGGTTACTCAGAGGGATGGCCAGCAACCAATCAATAGCAGTCAGTGTATCTTGCATGCATGCATGCATGCAAGATAGCACACACACACACACACACACACAGAGAAAGAGATAAAGGGATGTTCCTATAAAAGTACAATGGCATGAAATGTACTGCAGGATTTCTTTTTTCTGATTGGCTCAACAACAACAACAACAACAACAGTAAAACATGTGCAGCAGTCTGCAGTTCAATGCCACTGATGTGTCTGCATGTGTGCAATGGCAAAATAATCAAGAGTGGTTTTGCGTATCATTGCTCATTGCGCATTGATGAATGCTTTCAGCTGGAACACATTAACGATGACTGGCAATGGAGCATTTTCCAAATTTCTTTAAATAGAGTATTGCGCCACCATCACATGCAATACAGTTCTTGTGCTCTTTGCAGCAAAGACACATTTCTCCTTCATTCCTTGCACTTGACTCAGATGGTCCCTTCCTGCCTGACCTGTCACTGAACACGCTGATTAGAGGGAGATCTTGATTCAAAGGTTTATTAAAACACCATATCGTGGATTTTGGATTTGCGCGTCCCTGGGACCCTGGGAGCTGTGTTGTCTGGGGCAATAGCTCCTGCTGTGGTCTCCCAAAGCAAATTGGTCCCAGGGAAGGGCCAGACTACGAGCAATTCACTAGGAAGACAACCTCACGTAGCCTGTTGCTACTGCGACCCGGCCCCGGGTAAGAGGCAGAAAATGATTGGATGGTTGGTATATTCAAAAGGCCACAGCAAGAAAACCATGCCTAAGAGATTCTTTTGAAGCTGTAAAAATCTAACTCACTTCACAAGGGAACCCTGTTGTCAGCGTGTGAATGAAAACTTAATGAACATTTTCAAATGTCAGTCTTAAGTAACAATAGACTTGATTTTATAAGAGGGTGGGATACAGCTCTCATCGGTCCCTGACAACATAATACTTTGCAATGCACTTATCATTTCCCCATTCTTGATTGCTATTATTTCACATTTCCGTGGCTGTAAAACATTTTCCTCAAGCTTCATTGCAATTAACCTGAGCGAACACCGTGAGCTGTACGTTTTAGACTAGATATTACACAGTGGACAGTACAAGAACGCTATCTTGTTTACACGTCAATGGCGGATAGAGCCCGGATTTATGTTTCATATCATCATGTCTGAGTCCATGTTGTTCTTTCCTCTGCAAATGGAAACTTTGCAGCAGATGATAGAAAGAAACCCCGACAGCAAACATTTAAGCAGCAGCTCCTGCGCTAAAGCTTAGTCACTTGGAAAACTGCAGATGTACGACACAAAAACCAACACACTAACAAGTACTGTATATATGTGTTTACTGTGTATATGTGCACAGTTTATGCAGGTGCATGCTTTATATAAACACTGAAATGGACATAAACACTTAACATTTTTCAGGTTCTGAGTGAGTTGTGAGCTGAGTGGAGCACACAGTTTCATATCTGAAATGTAATGAAAACTTCAGGGAGGTACTTTGGTTATTGTACAGTATTTTAAAATTGTAGCCACTTTCTCAGTTAACAGTAGTTTTGCAAAAAATGCATCATCTACACCAATGAGATAAACGCCACAATATGTCTTTGAGTTCAATTACAAAGATTTAAATCAATATTTATTTATATTTGCCTGGTACATTATACTGTTAGCAAGTTGTCTCTCTTTGTAAGTTGTTGAATTTTACTTAAGGTTGCTGTATACAGGACCTGACAAAATCTGGTTACTGAACTAAAAAGAAAAACCCTGCCAGTCTGCACTCACTCTGTGGATTATTCAGCATATAAAATGCGTAAAGAAGAAATACTCCTGTCTCCTCCTTGTTTATCATCTTTCTTTCTTTCATTCCCCTGTTCCCTCACTGTGCTGCTGAGAGACTTGGCAGTGCTGCGGGTGCATCAGCCCCAGCTGTGCATCATGATGAATAGAATGCATATCATGGTTCAACACTGAGGCCCAAACACACACTAGCCCAGGGTCAAATTCAGTAGCAGTGTCCAGTGATTGATAGTATTTGTGGTTAGATTTTTTTGAGAAAAAAGATGTTCATGACATCAGGAGAGTTCAGAAAGTGTCCGGCCAAGCTGCAGCTGCTGACTTGGTGTGATTGTTTGAACTCCCTGGTACTCGACTTACAGGTGCTACGTGACTAAAACCCACACATATGATACCTGGTTAGACTGACGCTGTTGAAGACAAATGCACTCACACACATCTACTGAGAGGTGAGCGCTTAAGAACACAAACTCTGCTGTCCTGTTCATGCCTGATTCAAAATCATATATCCTGTGTATGGAGTGACACTGTATACTGAATGTTGCTTTTTGTGCATCACTGGGCTCTCTTCTTGTGGTTTAAGGCATGATGTACGATGCTTTCTAGCTCTTTGAGAACAGATGTCTTGTAGAAAGTCAAACACCAATAAAACTGTGGAAATAACATTAATTTCCTAATATAGTACTTGTTTTGTTCAGATTGCACATTATATTTACAATACAGGACTAGAGGTTTTTTTTAACATAACCTTGACCAAACACTCTGGTCCACAGTGGCTGTTATAATATGTGCATTATGTTATGTGTCTAGGTGTCGTGTGCATCGTTGGCCGGTGAGGAAGCTGCTCAACAGGGGACCAAGGGTGCCTGGGCTGCGTGTCTGGACCCCAAGTACAGCCTGACTCACAGAATACAAAGCAAACACTGCAGGGTTTACTCTTTTGGGTGCGTACAGACAAACACTCACATCCACCTTCCACTGAATACATTCATTCCCTAACTCGAATCTTTACCCTCAGCACCACACGTCAAACTTTAACCTTTATTATAACACAAATCTAATCCCCCTTGTAATCACTTCTACAAAAATCTGAAGTCTGTCCACTAGCATCCAGCTACAGCATCTGTAGAGCAGACAGTTCAGTCACTTCACCTATGACAATTTAAAGTTTTTATCTAAGAGAAAAAAAATCTCACTATTGCATCAAAGAATGGAAGCTATTTTCAACACGATAGAGGAGGAAGAGTATCTCTGTCTCTACGCTCCCCTGTTAGACTTGTCTTTTCATGTCTTCCCATTTCAATGAGTATTTGGTCACTGGGCCTATATTTATTCAGGATTTGTCTTTATCTGACAAAGTTAAAATATTCAGCTGATGTATTTGGGCCAGGTAGCAGTTAGGTTTCTTTTACTTGTGTGCGGTTATCCCGGTATTCTGGACAATTCTTTTTAATTGGTTTGGGAGTAACACTGTAATAAGAGTAAAGATAATCCTCTCGGCCTTAACTGTATCTCCTATATCCACCTGAGACGTCACATCCACTCCACCTCTGCCTGAGTGGCAAGTAATCTTGAACTAAGTCAGCCAGGCCACCAAGGTATTTGACCTTCTTAAGATTGGAGAGTCAATCACTCCCAGTTGGCTTTGTGTCGTGGATCGGCTCGACCCGGTTTCTGCCCTGCTGGGCCTCCGCTGTGCTGAGGTGCAGCAGAGGGATTTTTTCTTTTTTGCAGGACAGAGGCAGCTTATTAATTTGACTGTTGAGAGACAGCACAGGTGTGCAGGGATCAAGGCAGGCAGGGTACGCTCTTTGTCTCTATGTCACACTCTATGGGGTCAAATGGAGATCTGATATCCTCCGGCTGACCGATGGGACGTCACTCATGAAGACATGGACATGTACCAAAAATACAAAGAATGTTATTATGCGTCCTCTCAGTGATTTATGTAAACATTTGACCTGAATATCAGCTTGGGAAAATGTGACTCACAGCTCTGATTTTTCGAGTCAACGAGACCTGCATTACCATTTTTTCTTTCTATCTAACTGATCCCTTAAGACCCCTGGAATGAATTCAATTTACGCTAAGTCGCCCCTCAACTATGGCTAATGCAATAACAGTGAGCCGACCTACAAAATGAAATTCTAGGGAAAACAAACTTCATGAGTAACAAAAGAAAGGTCCTATGAGCACAAGTCAAACTGCTCTCTGAAGTTCCACTTTTGTGCGGCGTGATCTTCTCCTCCCCGTGTCCCCTATCTGACCTAGATTCATAGTACACACACACACACACACACACACACACACACACACACACTTACTTCTTGGTCATACTCTTGAATCTATGCCAGGTATGTTGAGATCCTATTCACAAGATACTTCTGCTCTGCTGTACAGGAGACGCCAATGCCGCACATAACGCTGGCTTTAATAGAAATGTCAAATTCGATCAAGTGCGCGTGTGTGCACTGTTAAATTAAGTGCATTTACATTTGTGTGCGTACACTTGTGTGAATATTTTTGTGTGTTTTGGTGCGTGTGTGCACGGTTCCCATGTCTCATTTGCATGCTGTTTAACGAGCCGTGGACGGCCATGCCTGGGCAGGATGAGCAGCTGTTCTCTGATTGGTCTGTCACATGGTGGCAGGTGGGTGATGTGGAGCCGGGGGATGTTTTTCCACATGAAAGACCAATTAACCACTTTTCACCTTTCACACTCGGACTTCTACCGCTCTCATCCACCTCTATCTTCCTCCTCTTGTACTCAAATCAATCTCTGAGACTGTCTTTTTGATTATACATACGTTTTTCTCGCAATGCAGTAACAGAATGCAGATGGTTACTGTAATCAAAGAACGTCTGAGAGGATGAATATTATTTTACAAAACAGCCCACATTCTGGCCAATCAAATCAGATGTTAAAATATGTGCATTCACTCTCTGCTGCTGCACTTTAACCATTAGCTCGGGCATGTGTGACACTGCAGCAACAACAGGAATATTCACAATATAGCTACTGACCATAGTGGCTCTAGTCGCTGCCGTTCCTAAGCTAAATAATTATCAGGATATTTAAAAATGTGTTGCAATTGTGGCTGCTGTTATAAATAAACATTTCTTTCAGAAAGAGTTATGTTGTTATTGCCTTGATTGTTAAAATTAATTTCTTTCAGTGACTGAGTTAACCACAGCTGTAGGCTTGTATCTTTGTGTGTGTGTGTGTCCTCCAACACAACACTTTCAGAACATGCAAACACACATTTAGATGCTTTAACAAAAACATCTAAAAAGCCTCTAAATAGCTTGAACAGTGTCGAAACATCCTGAACAGCAACTTTATATACTGCACGAAAATAACACACACAATTCATGTTTTAGGATCACTTTGTGGTGAACAAATAGATAATTTCACAGGAGACATTCTGACATACGAAATGCAAGGACAGCACAGGTGCAACTGATAACATTAATAATAACTGCATACCATCTACAGTAGGTGAGCCAGTTCCAAGGCCCTGGTGCAATAATAACATCAGTGATGGCTGAATTCCATTTGGCTACTTCAGTTTTAGATACCGGATATTGTTCATGCTGGTTTACCTTCACAATGTCACAGCTTACTGGGACGCAGTGAATAATGTTATTAATTACACTGGTTTTCCTATTATGACACATAAAATGCATGTAGGGCCAAACTGGGGTCTCTCTTCTTTGTTCCGCTATCAATGAAGGAGCAAACTAGGTTCAACTAACCACGGTCTGCCACTGCCATTCAGACTCATTGTGAACTTATGCAAGAAGTGCTTGACGGTGCATGAATCTGAAACAGGTCCACTCACGACAACTCCCCTTGCAAGCTGTAGGCCACCTAGCAGCTGTTCAAATTTAGAGCATTTATATAGGCTAAAGCACAACTAGGGAATTAAAAATATCTGCACTTCATCACTCATCATGCTATGATCATGATCTGTTAATGTGCTGCAATGTGTGATGAAGGGAGGGGAATGGGCGCACAGTAGAAAGAGCAACAGAGAGTGAGGATGGAGGTGGAGAGACAAACTGTCAAGGAGACAAAAATATTTTCACCAGACCACGGTATTGAAACAAAGGGAATAAAATAAGAGAAGATGTGACGGCAAAGGCGTAAGGGTAGAAAGGAGAATTTGAAAGGGAAAGAGACAGACAGCAGATAGTTTCCCAGCCCACCCAGCATTTGTTAGCCAGCCTCACCTCTGTTTACAACATCCAGACAGGCTGTTGACATAATAGTTCAGTGCCAGGACAGGCGGATTGAAAGGCTCTGTTTATCAGATTGACAATCCACTAGGTTTTTGTGAACCATCACACACCATCACATCTTCACATCTGGTTGCCATGACATTGTAGTAAACAGAGCGTTACCACTCCTGCACTCTGAAGTCTCACAAGAGAGGACATTACAGCTAATATTATCAGCGTGGTCCTCCAGAAGAGCTTCTGATGCACCGCGACTCCCCCCTCCAGAGAATGGGAAACTCTCAATGAAATATTATGAAATATTTAATGCGGTAAAAAGAGACATCTAGTTGCATCTCAATCTCTTCCCATATACTCATCTCCCTGCGAGTGGGATGTGTTTGGGGACCCGGTGCCTCATCTGTAAGAGACGTGCACTGTGAAATGTACTCCCTCTGCCGCAATTACAGAATACAGCCGCAACACAAACTAGACACAAGGGAATGTACATACAGTGACTGAGAAAGGAAGAAAAGGGAAAAGAAATTGCAGAATTAGAGAACAGAGGGGTGGGATGAAGAGAGAATACCGGGGGGGGCATAAAAGAGAGAGAAGTACAGGCAAACGTGTCTGTCTACTTATATTTACACATCATATTTCATAATAAAGAAGCAGATCACTGGAGAAGGAAAACTGAGGAAGGAAAGGAAAGCACCTACTGGCAAAAACCTTCTACTGATCTCTTGGATGTTTTATTACTGATTTCTTGGCTTTTAAGTGGGCAGGTCAAGTCAGGAGCTCTGTCTGCGTGTGAAATGTTATTGAAATATTATGAGACATTTGACCACTTGTGTCCCCCTGTTGCTTCGTGCAGCAAAGCAGGTGATTGGGCATTTGCGCAAACGTTTTCTCTTTAAGATACAGCATAATAAAGTGTGTAGGTTTGAAAGTCTTAGCTCAGTTTGCATTGGAATAAAACAGGAGGCCCTCATCCTGTTGTGTGCACATAAGCAATCGCCCTCGGTGCTATCAAGTGATAGCCTGACGGGAAAGTGGATGGCTATATTTTAGTTGACAAGCCATTCATTAGATTTCCCGTGCAATCTGACCCACTACCATACAGTAAAATGCAGCAGATTTCATTTGTAGCTGGAGCAATGTCTCAGAATGTATGTGGTAAAGATGTATTGAAGTTATAAAGCTACATTCATGCATCCATTCATTCCACTCTGTCTAGGGCAGTGTTTGAAAGACTCCAATACATGTGGTGATACAATACTTGATTTTCCTGTCTACTACCAAACTCTGATTTCCGACAAACCCCCCTCTTATTTTTGCCATGCTAGCGGCGTGGCTCAATGGACGGCAATATCAGTCTGTCACCCTAACCCTAAACATCAGCATCTTAGCATTGCTAATGTTGCCATACCAGTGTTACCATTAAAGTACAGTCGGTAGCATGACTGTAGACTCTCAAAGCAAAGTTCTCAAATGTTAAACATTGTGTTAAGACAAGTAGATGTACAAGACCTTTGTCTAAATAAACTATAATCTAAATTAGGCAAAATTGGATTTAATTCAGGGACTATCTGATCAGAAAATTAGTAAACGGGGCACTCACCTGGTAGAGCGTCATGGCTGAATCGTTAACGCAGCGGCCTGGCTTCGAGTCAGGCCCAGGCCCTTTGCTGATTGTCATCCCTGCCTAAGAAAACAAGATTACTTATCTGGACAGACATTCATGTACCATGTACATATTTTAGCTTGTACCAAGAAAGTATCAAGGTTTAATACCCAGCCGTACCTCTGACATACTCAAACTGATTGTCTTGTGCTGTGTGGGCTGCAGGTTGGGGGTGGATGATCGGTCCCTGGAGCGAACTCTCGCAAGGGCAGGATGTCAGGTCCACTGCTTTGATCCCAGTCTGAAGCAGCCTCACCAGCAGCAGGGTGAAATGTGGCTTCATCGGCTCTCTGTAGACTGGAGGGATCCCAACCCGGCCTTTATCGCCCAGCGTCAGTACGCCAACACCAAGAAACTGGCTACCATCCTTAATGACTTTGGACACAGACAGGTAAGAGGGGATTGTAGACGACACGTTCTCTGGCTGTAATCTAAATTCGTGAAGGATTCTGCCATGTAAAATCTCCTGGAACCGCATGAAAGTGATTTTTCTTTCTGTCTGCATGCATGCATGCAAACACATGCCCCTTCCTGTGCACCCCAACATAATACAGCTCATCATGATTAATTCCTGTTGTCTGTCTCAAGTTCCAGGAGGATAGCCATATATAATTTAGTTTTCCTCCTTTAAATGTTATCATGCTGAATTTTAACTCTTCAAAGCCCCCCAGAGATTTAGTTCCACCTTATCAGATAGGGATCTGCATACAAGATCAATCATATATGCACACATTAAGCCCAATGATAGCAGGGTGTAAGCACTACATGTCCATATATGAATAGTTAAATGATAGCAAATTTAAATCAGCTTCTTGAGCAGAATGCCTACATGCTAGTCAATGATACTTTGCCTTAGCTAAAGTTAAGATGAGTTGATAATTCCTGTTCTGGTGCCAAAGGCACAGCATAGTGGCTCATACAAGAAAGATTTGAAGATGTTTTCAGTGTGTGACAGGGTATGGACAAAGAAACGTTGGCATCTGTATGCATTCAATTGGGTGGGTTTGTACACAATCCTGTTTCATAGATAACAGTATTCACCTGTTTTACATGCAGACCCACACACGCATCCTTGTAATGAGGTTTTAATGTGAGTACATAGTGTGCCGAAGGAGTGAGCAAGCAGCAGCACACCCGTTTCTTCTCAAAGGCTCTTGCCCAGTCTCTGTGACAAGAAAAGCAGCAGTGAAGAAACAGAGTCACTTGGAAAGGTCGAAATATGCATTTGTGAAGCATTTCTTATCTCGGTTGGTTACAAGCTACACCGATGACTCATTCACTGAGCTCTGGTGACCAGCTGAGACAGCAGACTGTCATCACAGGAATAAATGTCAGTAGTCACATCTGATTTATTGAAAGAAACTGAATATTGGACCATTGATCATATCAGTAATTGGACGATATCAGCATTGCCCAGCAGTACTACCATAATTATGCACTGCCAAATTAGGCAGTGGTAGAAACAAGCACAGCATACATTACTTCCATCTTATCACCTTTTCATTTGCTGATTGAAGGGCCCAATCCTGCACTCATCTGCATACATGTCGCTGTGGCCAACATAAATCGTTGGATTTGTACATAGGAGAGCCCTTTGTCTTATTCCTTCATGTAGCCAATCATTTGGCACTAATGGATGAGGGTGTTTTATTGGATTCTAACTAACAAGAGTCTACAGCCACACTAGCACCTTTGTGCAGCTGTTCTTAGGCACAGCAGTGCGTTGCGCTTAATCCTAACATCAGCATGCTAACATGCACACAACTGCAATGTTAACACACTATGTTTAGCAGGTATCATGTTGACCATGTTAGTTTAACATTTTAGTATGCTAACATCTGCTAATTAGCACTAAACATAAAGTACAGCTGAGGCTGATGGGAATGTCAGTTTTGCAGGTGTTTGGTCATAGACCAAAGTAATCGACAAATTATGTTTCGACAATTACAATTCATCCTAAGTGAAACATGAATGTCTGTACCAAATTTCATGGCTACCCATCCAAACGTTGTTGAGACATTTCACTCAAAGCCACAAAAAGCCAAACTGCTGGTCAGTAGGATACATCCTTTGGAAACCATGAATGTCTGTACCAAAATGTGTGTCAATCCATCTTGCGGATGTAGAGATACTTCACTTGATTGATAAAAAGTGTTGACCTGTTGATGCCACGAGGTTAGAGAATAACAAAAGTCGGTAGGCTTCATCCTCTGGGGACCATGAATATATGTGCAAACCTTTACGGCAATCCATCCAAACGTTATAAAGATAATTCAGCCTATACCACTGACCAACCTACAGACCATTGCCATCCGTAGAACCACATCGCTAGCCTGGCTAAAAAATTGTGTGACACGCTTGTTTGTTTTTTTTTGTCTTACAACTGTAACTAAAAAAAGGTAATGAAAATATCTATATGTGAGGCATATAGGAAGTAAGCACAATTACCAGAGATCGCAAACCATCTGGAAAAATAAAACAGAACACACAGGTGAATATCAAGATGGCTCAGATTGCGTGTCTCTGTCAAGAGGCCTTTGGGAGGCTCTGCTCTGATGGCTAAGCAATTGTTGAAGTACCTGTAAAAGCACAGAGTCAGCAAAACTCTCAGATGTGCAATTAAATATATTTAATTGTGAGCTTCTCTCTAGCGGCAGGCTCACTAATTAAGACATAAAATAATAAAGATCAGATAAGCTGATGTTTGGCTCTCTGGTTCACAAGAAGCTGAATGATTCTGACAAGAACAATCGGTGGGATTTGCCAACCATGAAATAAATACATTTCAGGCCAATTAACATGCAAAAGTGTAAACTTCCATTCAAAGTTATTTTCTCAAATCAGCAAACTTGTTTGTTTACAAAGACAACTTTTCGTCAAAAGCATCTCTAAATTAAAATTTGACCCAATGTGCTGCCTAATCCGGAGGCTGCGTTACAGAAATAATTACCATGATTATTTTGATCACATACTGTATGAGTCACTTGCAGGAGGAAATATTTGCCTATTGGGTATAAAGACTGTTTGTAGTAATCTGACATAAATTCTCAGCAGTGGAGGGCAAAGATATTTAAATAATCTGCAGAGGCTATACAGTGGGGCTGGTCAGTTCTATTATTGTAGAGTGCAATTTGGCTTGCGAATGTTTTTGAATGTATCATGAGCTCTTACCTAGGACCATTTAGCGTGGCTAATGGTGCACAGCAGTGTAGCAAATATCACCTCTCCAAAGCTTCAATACCTTATGGACTTTGCTCACAACAGACAGGAGTCTTGCCAGGGCTTGCAACTTTTCCTGCAGAGTGAGTTGACATGGGCAGCATTGGATCAGGGACCACTGAGGCAGTAAATCCAAAATAAAAAAATACTTTAGTACATCTGTCAGGCAGAATGAAGCTGTTTGAGCTGCTCTAAATAACATCCAGTCCTGACAATTGCACAAACAGTATTACACACATGCAGACACACTCTCCTTAGAGACCAAGTGAATACATACACCTCTTGATGATGCCACATAAATTTCCATTACAAGGTTGCCGCCCAATTAAAGAACATATCTCTGCTTGTGAGTTTTGGCACCCATGGGGAGGATAGAGGGCAATATTTGGACTTGTTCACCACAGATAGCTGATTTTTTTGAGCTTGAGACTTGTTCAGTTCTGCTAATGAGGGCGGGAATTCTTCAGCGCTACCAAAGGCAAAGGAATTTCATGGCCACTTCAATATCTGTGCTGTCACAACCAAATGATGTTCCTAGTACACAGAACTAGGAATTTCCTGTAGCTAGTATATCATGTTATCTTTTATGTAATAATCCTGGACACTACAATACCCTGAGCTGCTTTCTGATAGATCCTGTAACCTAAATCTCTCCTCAGGTCTTAACACTACTAATTTAGTGGCTACGTGTTGTACTAGCTGAGAAAATGCTAACTGAGACATTGGTGAGCCTAGAAGGAATAAAAGTACTGTCGCCAATAAGACTTATATAAACACAGAGGTCAGACAACAGACATATTTAGCAATTCAGTAGACTTGAGAGGAATCCCAAGTTCCTGTGGATGCGCATTAAACCTTGGGCATGCACGAGTCTCCTTACATGAATATGACCTAAGGGTGCAATTAACATTCATCGTATGAAGCATTTCCTCTCTGCGCCAACACAGCAAGCCTTGTCAGGCTGCTCTCTCACTCAATCCATCATCAACATCGCTAAAACAAGAACAAAGGCTAAGCTTCACTTACTCTTTGAATAGCTTTTGCATTCAACAATTCCACAGTTTAGTGTCATTCCAGTGTTATAATAGAAGTCATTTATTACCTGAAGAAGGGAAAAAAAACATCTAAAGTGATCCCCCCCCCCCCTCTCCCCTCTGTTCTAGGTGGATGTATTGAAGGCAGATATGGAGAGCGCGGAGTGGAAGATTCTGGAGAATTTGGCCCTCGAAGGAGTTCTGGACTCAGTGGGTCAGCTGTTGCTGGAGCTTCACTTGCACTGGGCAGGCTTTGAGGTGGGCGGCGATGACCCGTCCGTGGTGCGGTACTGGTTCAGCCTGCTCAAGGAGCTCGAATATGCCAACTTCTGCCTCTTCCATGTCCACAGCGACCAAGCCAAACCTCACCTCTTTCTGCATAAGAATGTTCTCAACGCCAGCAGTGCTTATACCCTGAGCTGGGTGAACACAGACTGGAAGCCTTGAGGGATGACAGACTGATAGAACTCAAACAGGTTTAACCAAAAAAGAACTATCTTGGCTGGAATGGCTGCTGTATGGAAACATACAAGTTTGTGTAACATGGACTTTTAGGTTGGAGTACAAATTCTTGCTAGAGCATGCTGTTCCCCAACAGCCCACTCTTATCTGGCCTCGCCTAAAATCCCTGCTCTTCCTCTCCTGGCCTGCAATGACCTCTGCCGTGTAGAGGAGCAGAGCAATTGCCTCGAGAGGATCCGTGTTCTACCTCATAGTGGCTGCGTTGTTGGCTGCAGGTCAGCCTGTGTTGCAGTCACCCTCGTCATCACGGTCCTATCTGAGCTTGTCCCACAGCCAGATGTTAGACAACCTTTCCAGATTGCAACAGTCTGCACAGACCCAGAGACCACAGCCTGCTCAATAGAACATGAATTAAAGGAAATAGATAGGTGATGTTGGGGGGGGGTAGGCAGATGAAAGATCCCACCTCAGTGACAGTATGTACATATTTCTGGGAGGCCAGCAGAGCTGCTTACTAGAGAACGAGCAGAGGAATGTGGGTAATAAAGGTAAAGAGACGAGATCTGCTCTGGAGGAGGAAGATGATGAGTGTCTGGATGAACAGACACTTCGCTGCTGTTGAACCCCGATATGACTATCTAAAACACAAACTGCTACAATTATGTGAAGATGGTCTACAGTGAAGCCTCTAGATTTGTTCTGTGCGTTTCTTGGATATTTGAATGATGTGTGGGCGAGCGTATGAGAAAAAGCAACGGTGAACTCATTGTTTTTTCTGCATATTGCAGTTCCCTGGGTTACAATAGAAAACAATTAGGATCCACACAAAGAAGCATTTTGTATAACTGGCATTTGCTTTTCTCCTTCAGTCTTCTTTCTGGTGTTTAATTGGCCAGACTCCATAATCTCTGCTGCACCAGAACTTCAACAAACTTAATCTGAAAACAACAAAATATTAATCCACACTGAAAGACCATCCAATTTGTGGAACATTTCCCAAAGAAACTTTTGTTTTCTTAAGAAGTAAAATTTACAGAATGTTTATTTCCTCAAAGGGATGCTCATACAATTGAAAATTTAGAAATGTTTTTTTTTAAACCAAAAATTACAGAGGTTGTACCACACAGGACATTGCAAATTAAAAAACATTTATTTAACCACTCAAATATGCTTTTTGCAGTAGAAACTATTTTAAGTTTTTTATATTTTTAAGTATGCTTGTATTCATCGTTGTACAAATACATGAGTACATATTTAGAGCTCTCACAGCGCGATACAAAAATACACATAAGACTGGATACCAGCCCTGTGGCTTTCACTCGAGGTTTTTGCAAAAATCCATGGGACAGCCAGTCCCTTTCCATTTCTATTTAGTGAACCACTTCAGTTCTGCCCATTTCCCAGAACCCCCATTCCCAAACAAACACACACACACAAGGGTAGATCTAGTCCCAGAGTTTGATTTGTCCATCCCAACCGCAGGTGATGACCTTGGAGGTTTCATGCGGATGCCACAGGGCGCTTATGCACACCTTGTCATGAGCCTTGATCCTGTGGTAAAGCTTGGTGGTCTTCCAATCCCAAATATTCAGCTTTCCATCTGCATCTCCGGACACGACGTAGCTGGTAAAAAAGGAAGAGGTCCAAGAAAAAAAAGAGAGAGAGAGAGAGAGGGAGTGGATGGAAAGATTAGCACTTGGCTAAAATGACTTCTGTTTCCACTTCACCTGCCAAAAGGTGGGAGTCTGAATGTTTTGGTATTTTAGTCCAGCCAGGAGTTGCAGTGTTGCCATGAATACTGAAAGGAAGTTACGGTACTGGACTGCCCTAGTTAGCTCTCCTTGTGGAGCTTATATATTAGATCATATGAAGAGGCTGATTTCCAGATCTTCATCCACTGGAGTCATTTCAGAGGACAAGAGGTGAGCAGAGGTATCTCTATTTTAAAGTGCTGCGAATATATTTAATGCTTTCTGTCTTGAACCTGTTTTACTGTACTTCTTCATTTACTGAATAAAGTGACTCTTATAATTTGTTTTCTTTTGACACTTTCCATCCATTTACATAGTTCCAGCCTCTGCTAACTCAGTTTTACTTTCTCTGGCATGTTTTCCAATTATAAACTATTAATCAGATGCGAGAATCTCAGCTGCGTATTACTGTCCTTCATCAGAAAATTGAATAACAACCTAAAAGGCTTACCTCATGTCTGGGGAGAAGTCCACTTGGCAGGCATAGCCAGCCACCATGTGGCCTTTGAATACTTTCTTCTTGTTCAGTCTGAAGCGATTTTGGGCTCCAAAGATCAGAATCTGGTTGTCCATAGACTGGCATGCTAGCCATTTACCTGAGGTCAGAAACAAGCACGCAGCATGAAGCTAACAGCTAATCTCAAGTGGTGCTGCACAGCACTTCATTACTGTTGTAGTAACATAATCCAACATGCTTACTAAATAACTGGAGAAGCCAAAAAACAGATTATATTCAAGTACTATAAAAAGTACTGGAGGTTTCAGTATAAAACATAAAAGCAGGACAGCAGTTTGTGTCAGCAGTAATAATTTCAACATGCAAACATTTCTACGCTTTAAAGGTTTAAAGGTTGTCACAGCATGTTTAAAGGTGCCTGTTGTCTCATTAGCATGATTGTGTATAGCCAAATGTTTAACAAGCAGCCACTAGTATCTTGGATGTAGCATCATGATATGTATGATAGCATGCGCTAAACCTGACAGCAACTCTGATCTAGTGGGACATCAAGTAGAGTCAAATATCTTTAACAGGTACATAGTAATTGATGAAAAAATGATTCAAGGACAGAAATCAAACAAAAAACAAAAAATGTGGAAATTGCATTTGAGTGGATGATGCTCTGAAAGAGGGATGAGCTCGTCATTTTGCCATCATTAAAATGGAAAGATTGAGGCAATTTAGAGGAAAATGAAAAGGGGTTTTTCCATCAGTGACTGCTCAGCTGAGATCCACTTTACAGAGTGTTGCAGCCCCTGACACAACCTCAAAGTCACAACACACTGATAAGAGGCAGCGCTTCAGCGTCAAAGCATTACACGACTCAGTGCACTTCTTGAAAGTAAACATGATGGAAATTATTAATGTGGTATGAGAAAGGGATCTAGTGTCGGTGTGTGTCGTCTTCTTACACCCTCACCTCACAAAACATAAATGAAAAAGACACTACTGTCCACAAATGTCAAAGGCAATAGGTGCAGGAGAATGAAAACAACTTGGCCAATTTCACCAGCGCACCCAGGCTCTGTCTCCTTCGTTAAGATGGCAGGAGGCAGTGGAAGGGTAGAAGACAGGAGAGGGGCTGCGGATGCGTGGCTAAGGGGGGCTGGGTGCCATTTAGGTGTGAGAGATAACTGAATGGGCTCCCACTGAGAACACATTCGTTATTTATACGCTGAAGACAGACAAACCATGTTGGGACAAATAAAAACGCTGCCTGAAGGAAGGAAGAGACTAGGGAGAGGACATGAAAGGGAGAAATCGGTACGGTAGAATCGGGTAAGGACAGAAGAGCTGAGTTTGATGGTACTTGAAGTGGATTCCAAAGGAAGCGTTACATTTGAAGAGGAAGACCACCTTTTAATTCGGGTGTCATTCTAGGTTTGTGCTTCTCAAAAGAACTTTGCTACTGTGTCAGTAAATGACTTCTTTACATCTTTCACTCAACTGCTATCAATCTGTCAATCCTTTCCGTGTCCGGGCCGGGTGAGGTTTCCCGTGTCTCCCTCTGCATAATACTCATTTGCTCCAGTTCCGATCTGAGCACTTTCATGTAAGGCATCAGCTAATATCGATTTTATAAACAACCCTAAGTTACATAAATTAATAGTAGGGAACTTTAAAGAAATAGTTTGACACACTACCATGTTTGTCAAATGTGTAAAAACCCAAAGCTGTAGTTTCACAGTGGGTTATTTACCTAGCCCTTCCCCCTGCTGCTAATTGTCTGCTGGCGGTGCCTTCATATTCTCTGTACAAATATGAGTGCTATCAATCTACTCATGTAACTCTCAGAAAGAAAAGGAATAAGCACAGTATCCAAAATGATGAGCTATTCCTCCAATAAAATACAGTCAGCATCACAGCTTTCCTTTGTTGTTTTCCTATAATAAATGCATACAATGTGCTATATTTGTTGTATATTATCTGTAAAAATGCATCTCTCATCTCAAGCTCAAACATTAATGTCAACAGAGATAAATCCACTAACGGCAAACCAACTGTTCCTTTCTTTTTACCCCAATGCTTCTCTCATTCCTCGCTGACGCACGCTGGCATGTCATTAATTGGAGCTGCTGACTGCTCTACAATTCACTCCCTCACAACACTGAGCACTAAGGAGACTAAGCGTTTTAACAGAGCTCAATGGGCCGCTTGTGACAGGTGGCGTACCCAAAAAACTAACAACGGATTGGAAATGGATTAACCTTTATACAGCTGATATCTATATATTAGACATGCCTTGATCTGGCCTGATCCCAACCCTGGTGACTGGCTCTGGACATCCACACACATATATTTATTTAGATGGACTGAGTCTGCCATGATTTTATTCTTGTGAGCAATGACAAACACTGGAAGGTATGAATCAACTCCAATCTGGCAACAGGGATTAAAGTTCCCCAGAGTCCTCTGTACTGTGCACTTGACTGTGTGTTTGTGAGTGTTTTGCCTTGATTTGACTACTCACCATTGGGAGAGAGTGTCACAGCTGGCATAGAGTGCATACTGGGCTCAGCGATGTACTTGAAATCCACAGGGATGTCCCTGAAAAAGGCAAAAAGTGCTGTGAGTACACTTGAAAATGAGCTAAACACTGGATGAGAGGGCAACCTTAGCAGTCCCCCAAGCAAGACGAGCTCAAAAGAAAAACAGTCACAAAGCTGGAGTTTGTTTACCATCGCAGCTGCTCATGCCATCTCAAAATTGCTTGTTACTGAAGCGTAAACAGCTATGGTGAAAAAACAGGCAGGATCACCATTACAGATACAGTATGTAAAAAAACTCCATGCAATCTGAAAGGAGCTTTTGATGCTGCACCGCCGACTGTACCGGCTTCCAATTATTTATTAATCCTTCTTCGCTCTTTCACCCTGCCACCCTGTTCTTTTATGCTCTGCTATGTCTCTCTGCTTTGCGAGGAGATAGGAAACTTGGCTATTTGATCTTAAGTGGTCGGCAGAAGATCATTCAAACCTACATAAAGTACTGTGTGTGCGTGCCAGGATGACCTTTTTTCCCCATGTATGAGACTGACCTGTTGGACTTGCTGCAAACTAAGGGAATGAGTAATGTGCCGCTAATGTGTCTTTCTGCTTTATTCTAAATACTCTCATCCTGCTACCTGCTTAAACTAAAGCCATGTCTCTTACTGTGAGAAGTAACAGCTGGAGAAAAGTGATCGCACCGTGTTCGCACACACGCACAAGACCAAAAATGGGCTTTGAAGAACCGAAGACAAGAGGTAAACGAATAACACAAGCCCTTGTACATATAAAACACTCTTGAATTCATGCATGTGCACACAATCAGACAATAAAGAGGCCCATGTGTTTGTTGGAGCCGATGTCGGCAGACACGCCAAGCTAAACTCTGAAAAGATAACAACGCCATCAGATCTCTCCTTCTGAGCTCCAGAAATAACCAGCGTGGATGTTCTGTTGTCTGGAGAACGATGGGAGGGGAAGAAAGGATAACACATGACAAATATTCTATACACTAGGGAGGTTCATGAATAATAGATGACTTGTTGTTGATTGTTGTTCAGTGTTTCACGTCAATCATGATAGGGGACAAAGACGAAAACAAAAAACAGCATTTTTGTACATTTTATATATTAACTTTGGTTCATCTGGCGCAATATCTGCAGCAAGGTTGAGGTCAAGTTTTGTAAAAATGCCCTCAGGAAAGATGTCGAGACGGAAAGAAGAAAATCACTGAGCTTCTCTCTGACTGAGAAGGAAATGAAACATACGGTCTTTGGTTGTTATTTGGAACTAATGTGAAAAGAGGATTTCACAAGACATAATTACTATTGACAGAAGACTAAATTAACTTTTTTCTTTCAAATGATTGCCATAATTCTGCTTTGGTATGGTCTTTATTAATGGGAAATATGTACATAATGCTAAATTTGGGATGGCAAGATGCTTTTTAAGAGGTTAGGATGTGATGAAAGTCAGTCTAGAAAAAAAGTGCCTCCTTGTTACAGAAGAAGTAAAAAGCATGTTGAAAATAAACGAGGGGAAACCGAGTGCTTGGGTGACATAACGGTTCACTTTCCATCGTGTGCGATTCCAACAATGTCCTTCGCTCTGTCGCCACCATTTTTTTTTTATCTTTCTCTATGCTTTTTTTGCAAATCCATCATCGTCCCAAATATCCCTCCAAGCTCGCCGTTTCATCGCTCTCTGAACGACGCCTTTATGATCAAGAGCTAATTCCCCTTGCTGGCACAGTGCAGCACATTTTATATTGATTGTAATCTTCCTCCAACGCATACACCACCTCTCCGCTCCAAGATGATAAACCTCTGCCACAGATAAAGTACTCTCCGCAGAAAACTTGTGTGAAAACGAGGGTAGAATTTAAATTATGAGTAGGTGTTTGCACCGTGCTGTGAATGACTTGTAGATTCGCTGCCTCACAATCTTTTCTAACCATTTGGCGTTCCCTCACCCTGCCAGCCTCCGCTTCTATTCTGGAGATACGAGACTGCTCTGGTAAATTCAGCCTAATCTCACGACGAGGGTTAGCTAGAGCTGTGAGCCAGGTGGTGTCCGTGGGAGAAAGAGGGACAGTAAAGCCACTCTTTGGCCCGACGTACCAATTGCCCGTTCGCTCCCACGCTGCACTATAAAAGCTCACAGAGACCCCCTCCCAAACAAGCGTACTAAGTAGACTCTTGGGTATGGTTCTTTTGCTTCATGTCGTCAGTTTATTACATCCTTCAACTCTGATTTTAAAATAGAATATTTTTTCACTAGTTAATCCTCATCTCTCAAACTCTGAAGGAAAAAGAGCTGAGAAGTTCTGACAAGGGAGAAGAAAAAAAACTAAACAAATGTTTGTCCTTGAATAAAAAGCCCCCCTTACAAGAATCCACAGAAAGCTTCTTTTATCAGCTGGTTTTTAAATATTTATCATCTTTGAGCAACCAATACCAGATTTTATTTATCACCACATGACCGCCAGCCAATCCATAAGGCACACTTGATTGGCTGCAGAGCATGGAAAAAGACTGCAGAAGGACATGTAATGAAAATATCTAAAAATAAATATGCCTGTGGAACGCACAAGTGATCATGATTTAGTTAATAACACATATGCATGTTGTGTTTTTGCAATTTCAAAGGAGGGGTGGTTTTAAAATGAAAATTACTTTGAAACCTTATCTGACCTGCCAGTCATTCCAGCACATCTGCCTTCCAATAATTTTAATTTGTGGAACCATTTCAAAATGCTTATTTATTAAAATATACAATTGGCAACAGATGCCAATGCTGGAGCATTGTCAATGTACAAAAATTGGCTCAAAGGGGGAAGGGGGAAGGGGGGGAGGAGACACTCCCACTGTAACAAATGCATGTAAAGCAGGCAAACCGTGGCAGAGGCTATGACTCAGAGCAGATTAGAAGCACAGCTGTGTGAGCTTTGTCCAAGATAGGGTCGTCTGAAGGTTCTTCTTATTAATGAAGGAGAAGTGAGCAGTGTAGCAGTACGTCCTCAGAAGGCAGCACACAATATACTGATGATATATTGTTTGTTTTTTACAGAGGTTAGACAAAACACAAAGGCAATTGATGTCACCGTGATGCACCTCAATGAGGCTGTAACACAGTAAAATGTCCCCTGCCAGCTATCGTGCTACCACATCTGCACGTCAGATCACATTAAACGCCCTCTTCTCTATAACTAAATTTTTTTTATTCTGCTCCTCATCAGTTTTCAACCTTTACTTATGAAAAGTGGGATTACTGAAACTGAATACTGAATAATGAACCCTGCTTCACATTCATACCCAATTTGTTCAAGAAGCAGCCAAATGCAACCAGGCATCCATAACTACGCATTTGTGATTATGTGCCTTTCTCAGAGGTACAACACTAAAAAACAGTACAAGTTTTTAGTATTAGCGTTAGTATTTCAGGCTGTAGTCTGTACATACCACTCCCAAACTCGAAGGCTCTTGTCATCCGACGTGCTGACAAAGCGACGGTTCTCATCCACAAAGGTGATGGTGTTGACGGCTCCCAGGTGACGGTCGTACTCCTGAACCACCTCACCTGTCCTGATGTCCCACTGACCGGGAGACACAAAGACAAAGGCGCAGAGAGCGAAACAGACAGAGGGGAGGAGGTTAGCACATTTATCTGGAACCAGTCGAAACTAAATAATGTGGACTTTTAAAATGGATTCACTGGACATTTTTCCTACTCTTGTGGGGTTGATTACCAAAATAAATACAACTGTTATTGCTGTAGAAAAAAAAATCGAAGAGAAACTCTTATAGCGAGACTTTACAAGACTGACTGAGGGAAGTTTTTATTGCGCTAATACAGTAAAATGACTTTTCTGCAGTGGTTTGATGACAGCAATTAGCGATAAAGCAGGCCTCAGTCTTGAACATTATTTTGTTCTTTGAAAACATTATGCACACAATCATTAAAATGTAAAGGAAAGACAACCACGTAGAACCGGGCCGCAGGCAACAAACCAAATAGGATGCACTTCTGTCCAAGCAGATTTTACATCCAATTCTATTCATGCTCCTTTTTTTAAAAAAAACTCTTAGCCTTCGGCGGATTACAAGAGCAGCCATCTGTTCTCAAAACCCAGAAGAGAGCTGCATGATTTAATACTAACCATGATTACTGTGACAGTTATTTTGATAATGACTGCTGTTAATCTGAACAATTAAAGGACAAACTCTGCGTTCGTGAAAATAACAGTCCCATATTAGTCAGTCCCAAACTCCATGATTATGAATTATAGAAAATAAAATAATGTTCTGAAATCAGACAACAGGCTATTTGTTCCCTCGTCATGTTACTGCCACACAAATCCCAACTTCCATCTGTAGAAGGGTTAAGTGTTCTATAAACCGTTTCTCGGACTGTACAGTATCAGTTTTGGATTTCCTACTTTTATCACAGATTGTTTTCTTCCCTTTGCCTCTCTTCCCCCCTAATGCAGCCCATGATTAATGACTTGCTCTAGTCCTGTCAGCCACTGAGCCTCTATCCACGCACACACAAATACATGCACTAGCGCTGGAAGATGAGACGAGGAGTGTATTTCATGCTCCTGTGGGCACGGGGGGTGTACACAGAAATCCGTGTGTGCATCTGCTTGGTCAACTGGGGAATACCCATGAAGTGATGGCGGGAGCTGAATTGAATTCCTTGCAATGCAGCGCATGCCAACCTTACCTGAACAATCTTCTTATCTGACATGCCGGCCACAAAGAGGCTCTGTTTTTCCTCATCTGGGTTGAACTTGACGCAGTACGGTACCTTCCTGTTGGTGAAGCGGGAGATACATTGGCCTGTGGGGGCAAATTGAAAGTCAGAGTTCCAGAATGATCCACAGCGGCTTTTCAGAAAGGTACACTCAAGTTGTTTAAAATTTAAGGACACAGACAACTTTCAAGGCTGTATGCTCATTCTCTGCAGGCAGCAACAGCTCACTGAAACACCAGTGTGTCTTTGTATTCATTCAGCAGGGGTGAATCACCACAGGAAAGATGTACCATTATTGATAGAGCAGAGGACGGGAAATGAAACTGACTGCAACAAAAAGAGCTCCTTAAAATAAGAATTTAGGCTTTTCACTTACATAACTTTTGTATTAGATCTGGTGTTTAACTGCAACAAATCTGACTACTAAGTACTAAAATGATCCTTTACACATTAATGCTCCGTGCAACTGCAGGGAAGAAACAACTGTTAGCAACAATTTGGGGGATTTAACTCTTTTCTGCCCTCTGCTGGATTGCCACTCTTGAGTTGAGAGGGGTGGAAATTGAGATGGATGAGCAGTGGCGAAAGCTAACAGCCAACCATGTGGCACCAGTGAGATCGTGGAGCCAACATTTTATAAACAGTTCACATTAAGGAACAAATTGGCTGAAATGTATTTTTGACTGTCCAGAAAGATGCTTGCATGTTCTGCAGAGAAATGTTTGATTCAGACAATTACACAAGGAAGCCGAGGTCACAACTATCTGATGACTTCAGAGATCACGGTTATATTATTACACATATATGTAGTATGCTCAGAAAAGCTGTGGTTATAATACTGAATATTTAATTTTTTCTGCAGAATGTCCTCAGAGAGACATTCAGTTAGACGTACTGATTAGGTGAGATATTTGTGTGGAGTACCATTGATTCGGTAATTGTGAAGAACCACAACAATAGAAAAGAACCTGTTGATATCAGAGTGGTGGAGCCTACCTGTCTCAGAGTCCCAGAGTTTGAGGTAGCGGTCATAGGCAGCACTGAGGAACTGGGTCCCGCTGTTGTTGAAGCAAATGTCTCGCACTGCCTTGCTGTGGCCTAACATAAGCACAGGAAATTCACAAATATTTGACCAACAAACAAGTAAATATACGCTAGAAAGATTCACTCAAATGTTCCCCAGGCCTCGTTACCACGTCTCCCCCCAGCTGCCTTCCTTTGATACCCAATTCATTTGAGGAATGTGAAATCTGGTTACGAGAAATAAGGGAGGTTGGGGAAGAAGGATTATGTGGGCTGTGGGAGACGAGGGAAAGTGAATCTTTACATGAGCTTCGAAGAGTAAAGAGGAAAAGAAAGAAAAAAAATACATGCGCCATCTGTCTTTTCCCCTGTTCTCCACCATCTCCTATTCTCCTCCTAATTCCAATCTATGCAACCCTTTGGCTCTTCCTCATACGGTGTAGGTGATGCGGGGTCCCTGTGGGCACTGTGCACGCAAACGCCTCCCTTGTTAAAACTGGCTTTTATCAGGGCTACACTGTTTCCACGGCGATAACAGGGCCCACTGAGGCTAAGTGCCTGTCTGCTCGCTTACTCTAACCCAGCTTGCAAGCAGCACCGCTTCTGCAGAAAGCCTTGATGGTGTGTATGTGTACAGGAAAACACAGATACACTAACTACTGAAAGCAGGAAACACAAGTCATCAAATATACCCTTTGTCCCGGGGGTGCCCAAACACGAAGATACACATATAATGATATAAATGCTCATTCGTGTACATCCCCCAAACTAATATATTCTTAAATGTTTCTTGCTTAATAATTCTGACAAGCTAGATGCGACAAACACCAGTGGTGTGCAGCTTCCTATTACAGTGTCTGGTTTAATTACAGATTAAACGTAACATTGAGCAACACATTTTTTTTTTAATTGAAAACCAGTGAAGACAACACCTCAGAGGAGAATAAAAATGTAAAACAAACAAAAAAAGAGACTCATACTCTTGTACAAAAAAGTTAATATACCAGACAGCAGATAACGGAGCTAAGAACATAGCAGCAACAACAAAGTAAAACCTAATATGCGCTCCACAATATCACCGTACACTTCTAACACTCCTCTGATGAAAATAATTAACATAATCATCTCAGCCCGTCATTCTCTGTTAGTTTATACACTCCTAAACAGTGCTCCCTCTTCCTGTATGCCAACTCGTCTCTGTGTCTTGTGCCCTCCCTTGCCCCTTGTTCCTCCCGGCCCCATGGCTGCTGAATTATGCATATTCTGAAGGAGCTGACAAGCAGAACTACGGCTGCAAACAGCGTCTATTCAGGCAGCATGCTGTCGCTGGGAAGAGTGCTAGAGTCACCTGCACACATTAGCCTACATCCCCCAGACCCCAACTATTCCAAAAAATAAATAAATAAATAAAAATCTACACACTTTCTGTCAGCAGATGTGTCATTAGTGCTCCAGTAATGCTGAGCTCACAGTCTTGTCACTATTGTGTATTTCCCAAAAGGCTGCATGCATTTCAGACCTCGAGCATATTTCATGTCAGCATGTTTGCTGATGATCCATTGTCGTTTAAAAAAAATTAAAGCTATTCTTTGGTGGTGAAGTTCATAATATTCAAATACCATTACTTATTTTTAAGTTTACCATATCAAACTTTAAGATCACTTACCAATAAATGTCCTTACACATCTCCTCTCAGCATACACTTCCCACAGCTGTGGAGAGAAGGAGATTAAACTACAAGTGAACACAGATTTGTGATTCCACTAAGCCCCAGCGCTACATTAAATTAAGCCAGCAGGAAACAATCTAATGAAAACTGAATTGGTGTGTTAGCACAGGCAAATTGGCAGGTTTAATGCCAAAATGAAGCTCTGCTTTAGGTCTTGATCACCACTAAGTGCAAGCTAGCCAGCCAAACCAGCCTTCTTTACAGCTCCCCTGGCATGAATATATTTAGTTTCGTGCTTTGTACTGATTTACAATACAGTGCATCCGGTTGATTGCAGAGGTACAATAAAATGTTCAAACTCATAAACTGCATCCTTGAAAAAAAAAAATTGTGTTGTGATTTTTTACCTTGATCTTACAGTCCATGGAGGAGGAGAGCAGGAGATGACCAGAGCTAGGAAACAGGCGGATAGCACTGACACCCTGGAAAATACAGAGTAGAAACTGATATGCATCTAATCATATTTCCCCTTCTCATGAGTATGCTAATCATGACTACAGGTCCAAGCTAAATTGGTGCAGCAATACCATTTTTGTACTTTGATAAGATATATTATATTATTTTTGGGAATCCTTGTGAAATATGAAGTTGCACTAGAAGAGACAGAAAGAGGAAGTGAGGCACAATCCCTTTTGACAGTGGACAGAGCGATATCACATTTGGCAGCATTATATAATATTATGCCATAGTTATGAAAACCTGATATTCATGTGTGTCTGCTTGGACCATACCAATGTCTTCATGGCTATGGTTTATATTATCGCTCTAAATGTCTATGTGCATTGGTGAGACACTTTCAAACCTGCTTTTATTTTTACTAAGTGTAAAAGGCTGCCATACATCTCAATTTCTCACCTATAAAGCACTGTGAAAATGTATGCTCTTGGCATACATTTTCATGGCCAGACTATTGATATTAAAGCAGTTTATAAGGGGAGTTATCAGCTGCCACCGAAAGAGTCGCGGAAATTGTGATGACTTTCAAGTTACCAAACTTCCTCCAAAAAATGTCGCAAAACTTTGGTGACACTGTATGGATCATCCTCCATCTATTCAGCACTTCCACATGCTTATTATCTTTTCAAACCTCTTTGTATTTCACATTAGACTCTGAAGGCTGTAACTTCCTGCACAAAGCAGATAGAAGCCAATTTAAAACTTGAGTGATTCTTCTCTCCCCGAAGCACACTGGCAGATCTAAAGCTTGAATCAGATCTTCCTTGGATTAACACAGTGTTTGCCTTCATATTTGAATTATAAAGACAGCGTTTTGAATGAGCCAGAATAATCTTGGATGTCAGGGACAAGCTGACTGTTATCATTTTATTGAAATGTACCCAGGAGGATTTACCTCAGAAATTCTCACAAGAAGTATATAATGGAATATTCTCTTTATATATATACACACACTAATGTGACTCTCTCATTTTGCATATCAGAATTATTTTAAAACAGCACTTCAATACTATAACTTTCCATTAGCAAAGCCTGCACAAAGAATACTTACAGCCGCAAAACTTCTAAACTGGCACATAAAGGAACGATTCTTTTACACAAAGGCACATAAATAATCCATGTCCTTTCCCACTGACCTTGGTATGCCCAGACCAGACATGAATCTGTTTCTTAGGCAGGTAACACTTGTCTGGAGCATCCGCAGAACGCAGGTTGATGCCCACATCCTGTGGGACGTGAAGGTAGGACCTGCCCTGGTAATCATACATGTCTTTAACTGGAGGGAGAACAAACAGAGACAAAATATCATGTACAGTAAATAAATCCAGCAGCATTAGGATACATGTTTTCTTAGAGACTGGGCTGTCAGCTGCCCTTAGAATTTTTTCCTCGAGGATACTTGCAGCATTAAGTCCTTGACCAGCAAGGGCACATGTAGCCTCAGAGACAAGAGTCTTAACACAGTATCATAACTGGACATTAGGACAAAAAGACCATAAAATACTCCAAGAATTGGAATTTGATAATCTATATATCCACGACAGCTGTGCAAACTTCAGCTGCCGAAGAAGATTATGTGATTCAATCAAATTTGACAGAACTTTCAATCTCAACGTTTAAGCCAACATGGTACTTTAAGGATGAAGTTTAAATTCCAAAATAAATACTGTGTACACTCCACTCTCAATACAAACTGTGATTTGAAAATTAAAATAAATCAGTAAATCATTTTGTTGAGTGTCATTCAAATGCCTCAATTAGAGAGGGTCACAGTACCATGGAGAATGGTCTTCTCCTCTGCAGGAGCATCTTCCTCATTCCTTCCCTTCTTCTGCCTCTTGGCTATGATCTCATCCAGCTCTTTCTTTTCTTCCTGTACAATAAAATGAATCACAACCCAAAAATGACCAAACAGATTTGATCTGGGATACAAAAGACAGACTGCTGAAACCAGACTGAGCAAACTGAGGCCTGTTCTCTCTCAATTGCATGGCCTGGTTTAAAGGGGATTTCTCAGGCGAATACCTTTTTTAATTTTCACTGAGAGCAGAGGGTTGTGTGGTTGGGGTGGAGTCAAACAGCCACTGGTAAAGCAGCACGTGTCTCACTATATGTCTCATCAACAAAAGTGCAGTATACCATCGGATTACAGGGTTTTTATACAGAATACATACCCACATGATGCCTCTCGAAAAGCTACAGTTGAAAGAAAGTTGTGTGAGTTGAGGCAATCGGTGAATGAAACCCCATATTACTGTTTCTATTGCAAATACAGGAAAAAACTACAGTCTGCACACTAGATCATTGTATGTGGACTATTTCCTGTTCCGTATTTCACATGTACTTCTGTCCAGCAGCTTGTATTCATCATGTTCGGATGAGCGTTCTTTTTTAAACTTTTGCCCATCCATTGCAACTACTGAGAACAGTGTTTAATGCTGTTAATGCTAATACGGCATAAATATAAAAGGCACTTTTTTTAAATAAACCAACCACAGATTAAGCCTATTTGTGATAGCCTGTGTATCTGCCACACTGCCCAACAGTAATCCTTCCTGTCTAAACTTGGAACGCGCTGTGTTTTCTTGACTTACTACCATAAAAAGTAGTACGTTGATTAATTATGTGAAGAAGCGACAATCTCAAACACTCAGCCACAATACATTTACAATATTTATTGAACAAAGCATTACCTCTGATGGTTTGGCCACATCTTTCTCATCTGCATATTTCGCCCACGGTCCAAGGAAGTCGTCGATCTGTTCTGCATCTCCACCTTTGACCTTTTTCCTTTTCTCTGACTTCTTAAGTCCGCTCTCAAACACAGTTAGCCCTAGAGGAAGAGCCACTAGACCTTATGATTCTGAATCTTCGTTAAACAATACATCATACAACATAAGACTAACTAAATAAAAGTCTGATTTAGACAGTCAGATGCAGACAAACACATTAGAAATAAGGTGTAATAATGATTACCTTTGTTTTTCTCAGCCTCATCCACTGCACCAATATAGCTACTGGAGGACACCTGGTGTGTGTCAACAGATGGATCCAAAGCATACCCTATTAGCAGAGTGGAGAGGGAAACTCCATCCAGTCATTAAGAATCAAACATGGTCAATACATTGACCGCATCATTTAAACCCATCACAGAGGTCACAGATGAGCCTACCGTAGGTGGAGAAGGTTCTTCTTTGCTGTTCAAACATAAAGTCGTTGAGGTGAGCAGGTTCTGCATAGCCAGATAGCATGTTCCTGGGGGCAGACATCTGCTGGCTTTTAAATGGGTTCATTGGCCCAAACTAAGGGGAAGGAACACAAAATTAAAATTAAAATTAAACTCCTTATGAATGGTCCTTCTGTTTTAATATATATTTAATAATCATGACATCAATAACAACAGACTTTCTGATTTATGTAACAGTATTTACATTAGACCTGGTTGATATGGACATAAGAAGTATTTGAGCAAATACCTCAATAGTAAATATATGACGACAAAATATGATGTTGACTAATTCATACACAATAGATTTGAGTTTGAAAAACATTTAGGAAGTATACATTACATTAAGCATGTCTTTTGAAATACAGTCTTATGTTACAGTATCTATTATACTATATATTTGACCCAGCTCTAGGTGACATCCACTAATTGTAAAACTTGCCTCTGGTGCAAACATGGTTTCGTATGTCGGGTTATAAGTGACTTCTTTCAATGAAGGGTCCAGGTGTATGCCAGTCTCAACAGATTCCTAAAATGAAATAGTACAAATCAGCAAACGGACTCTCACTGTTTGACTGGCAATACAACACTAATTTTCTGTTTGGTACATATGATGTTAGATAGGAAAAAAACATAATACCTAAAGCGATTTGTTTGACATAACGTTATAACGTTAGACTTACAAAATATTTCCTCCTGCTCGACTCAATGTTTCCCGCGAACAGCTAATTTGCTAACGATATCCCCAATTATTAACGTTACACATTAAATAATTTACAGTACAGTATATCAGTATATCTCAATATATAACAATTTATCTCAATATAATATTTAAGCATAGTGCGTATAATAGTATCTAACTTTAACAAATAATAATAACGCTAAGCTAACGTTAGCTACCATGGTTAGCTTACCTTAACGGCGACCTCTGGAGCAGAATTGAGAAGAGCCAAAGACATCGTTCGTCCAGACTGCAGAGGTTTAAGGTGAGCCATGGCCTCCGGGCTCACCTGGTCCACTTTCTCGACACTGGTACTAGATTCCGACTCATTTTCTGAATCATTATCGCTACCGTACGAAACGAGGGAAGATACGGCGGCAGACATCTTGGATGTTGTGAATTCACCGGAAACAAGAGGGCGGTACTTCCGTTGTGACAAAAAACTATTTTCATCGATTCGATTGGACTTCAGCATTGAACGTTACCCAACCAGGTATCATAATGAATGACAATATACTGTATATGGAGATTTTAAGAGTAACTAAAATTGAAGTTGATTTGTACAAGGCGGCAGTAATGCTGTAGTGAAAATCTGGTTTGTACTCAGGATTATCCATAACGTGCAATAATGTCAGAAACAACACTAGAGTGATACAATTAGTCAATAAATCGATTTAATCAATTAACAAAATGCAATGAATGAACAGAAGAAAAATCTAAATCTAATCAATATTTCGTATGACCACCATTTGCCTTCAAACCAGCATCAATTCTTGTAGGTACACTTGCACACAG